>KK121675.1:99964-137494 GCA_000611955.2 Stegodyphus mimosarum | reverse complement strand
CTCGGAAGATATTTTTCAAGCACACACTAAATTTACGAGAAAAGCACAGCACAGCATTAGAATAGAGATGTCGTCCCACTACGGCCTTGAAACACACACACACAAAAAAAGGAAACGCAGATACGATGAACTTTCAACACACGGCATTAAATCAAATTCCTAATTTTTATTTCGCAGTCCCGTCACTGGAAATTGTTGAAAGTTCTATATACATAATGAAAGTAATTAAAAGTAAATTAATAAGCCCAAGACTTGCGCTAAAGCTGCAAAGTAATAAAGCAAGAATTCACTATAAATTACAAAAAGAAAACTCTCCATATCACATCTCCAAGCAACAGAAATTCAATTTAAAAACATCATTGAAAAGGTATTTTTCAGAATTTATAAAAAATTATAGAAATTTCAGTCCTCCTTGCTTTAAACACTGTTAAGGAAAAACTAAATCGCAAAAATGCCAAAATCAAAAGTAAACTTTTAAAGTATTGAAAAACCAGTTACTGGTATTGACAGAAGATTAATTGACTTATCAAGGGGATAAACCAATCTACAATCAATTAAGAGTAATTAAAATAAGAGAGAGTGTTTCATCTTACTTCCAAGTAAGCATCAAATTATTTGCTAGATTCAAATCACTAATTGATACTCAATCAAAATAAAGATATTAGTCACTAAACCAAAAGAATCCTGTTAAAAAGCAAATAATCTGTAAGATTAAAATATTTTACTAAGAGCACAATTAATCTAAACGGGATGCATACTTTAGAAGACATATCCTCTACAATCTCTTTTCATTTCAAAAACAAAAGTAAAAACGAAAGTAAATTCAAGAACAAATTTTAAAAAAATCATAAGATGATTAAAAGAAATAATCCATAAATTAAAGTTAAAAACTGTTTAAAAAACAAACTAGTAAGCAAAAATTAACCAACTTGCCTTCGAAATTTTAAAACCAAATGACTGGAATACAAGTACGTATTAACTTTAAAAATTAAGCTAATACTTCTCGGTTTTCAGTACAAAAGTCTGCACTTGAATTTGTGTATTTACATTAGCAATTCCTATACCCTGCAATGCATCATTCTAACTAGATACATGTTCAACTTGACAGTTGTCATCCCATGACGTACTTCCTCTAAGACAGCCGGCACGTATTTTCAAAGCATTTGTGCTGTATAAGTACAGAAATCAATGAGAATGCACAAGAAATGTTAATTGATTACTTACAATACACATAAACAGAAACTTAAAAGGTACAGAATAAGCCATTTCTGAACATCAACAAGTCAGCGAAGCATAACAAAACAAATGAAAACGGAAAATAAATCAAGGCATAAAAAATATTTACAGGTGCAGTAAATTTATTTTTACTTTAATTATCGATAGGCTACTACGAAAAATCCTTTAACAGGGGAAAAGTATCACCGCTGTCTGCCTAGGGCTCTATTAGCTCTACCTAGAGGAAGTACGTCATGGTATGAGAACCAACTATCATAATCAGCTGTTTCTCACATGTTTGACGTCAAGGCTGTTGCCCGGTTTGGGCGTATTCCTGCAAGTCTTTAAGAAAAAATTTACAGGCAGCCCAAAATGGGGCACTCAGACAAATATATAATGCCCCTTGGTATGTTCGAAACAAGCAGCTCCACAAGGAGCTTAACATTGAGGAAATTAAAATATTCTACAGCCGCCTTGCGCGGAAATTTTTTGAGCAGCAGGAGTTAATTGACAATCCTGTGATGACCAATTATAGTTATGACTGTAACGACCCACTGTATATAAAGCGCCCTAGGGCCATCATGTGTAATAATCTAGTTTAATAATTATGTATTATGTAATATATGTATTATAACTTAACATGTATTATTGTTTCTTGCCATGCATATGTTCTCTTTACAGGTTTTCTGTGCCTGCTTTCTACTACAAATGATGAATTTTTATTTACATCTACTTAGAAAATATTAAGTACAATTTCATGATAATTATGTATTTCCTTTATAAGTTTATGATCTCTAAGATCCATTCTGTTACAATTCACAATATTTGTAACTATACTTACCTGTTCGATGTGGGGTATGGTTCTTAGAACCTAGGCACCCTGGTGTTCGGCACCGCAGTTAAAAAAAAAAAAAAGAGGCTGTTCTCCGAAGAATATCCAACTATCAATAATTATATGTTAATAATTATGTGTTATTGTCAATTAACACTCTTCGTTATACTGCGTTAATAACATTGCAAACGCAAGAATATTTTGCCAATACGTGTCATGCATCTTACTACGAAAAATCCCTTAGCAGGGGAAAAGTACGTCATCGGATGACAACCATATTTTAATCTATATTTCGACCGTCTCAAACGCAACCCTGGCTGGCATTCTGCCAAAACTCACAGATTCGTCCAAAAGGGGTGTTATTACTTGCTGTGACGTGAAAGGTCAGATGAAAATCTTCTTTTCTCCGGAAAGAGATAAGCTGGAGGGAAAAAAGTACGCATCTTTCCACCCTATTTTGAGAATAATTCGGTCAGAACGGCGCATGCGTGTTTGCGCTCATGGTCACAGATGAGGCGGTCGAACAGTACCATAATGGAGCCTTACCTTAACCCAATTAAGGCTTGGTTAACCTCAATTAAGGCTCTTCTATACCATAGGTATAGAGGAGTCTTAACCATAATGAGCTGTTTCTCCCTTGTTTGGCGTCAAGGCTATCCCTTATTATATCCCTTATTATATTCTCCAAAGAATATCTCTCATCATAGTTATTAACAGTTTATTATGGTAGATTAGACTATGGTAGGACTACGGTAAAATTTTAACGAGAAACTAATGAATCTAAAAATGGGGCAGATATCGTAGTCATAAGCGGAGATTAGCTTATTAAAATGAAATTTAGAAGTAGGCAAATCAGAATTTAATAAACACAAAATTATAGATGTTGAAAAACTAAATTATTGGGTTGAAAAATTTAGGTAAACTTGGTTGATCAAAAATACAATAATTTAATGAATATTCGCTAAGCGATTGCCTTTCAGTTTTTTTTTTTTTTTTCTCAGTGTTTTTTGTTCAAGAGAGGGAAATTTTGCAGACAACAGATTTTCGTCATTTTCCCTTTGGGTACAGAATTTCATCCGAGGTTTTAGTGTGTTATTATGATTTGGATGTGTTTGTGTTCAATGAAAAGAATTTGTAGTTTTTTATATTCGTTTATGGGAGACACGTCCATAACTAAGAACAGCATATAAATTTTAGAGAAACGCAGAAAATATTTATATAGTTGATAATGAGATATAAACTTTCCTTTTCGAAATTTTAGGCAGACATACAAACTGCTCCTCTAAGCAACCACTTATGTTATCATATTATCTGAAAACCCTCACGTGGTTAGTGATTGAAATCTGAGTGAGCTTTGAGTGCGACAATGTCCGAAAATATAATACTTGAAATTAAAAATGCCATTCAGTCTCATCCAGATTTTCCCAAAAAAGGTGTACTTTTTAGGTAACGTTAGATTATAGTTTTTATGAACGTTGGATTATAGTTTGGTAACAATGAGCAATTGTTAAAACATCCTAACTGTTAATATAACCTGACTTTATCTGTCTGTCCATGAAATTTATGGATAGATTTTAATACTTACTACAAAATGTATTTCATTGACAGATTTATGAAGTGACGGGACAAAATATATTAATTGTTTTTTCAAAATTAATTAGCGATGTGGGGTTGGCCTCCTAAATCCGTCTCTTAATTGATTGATAATGATTATGGAAATGAATCTTTGTTTCTAATATTAGTTTTGTCTGTATATAGTACTCACATTATATGTAGGTGTCAAACATAATGAAAACACCTTTTAGTGTATGTAACTACTATCATATCTGAAATTCTTGCTTCATATTTGTAATTTTTATATAAACGTTTGATAAGTTGCAAAATACATGTCATTACTAAGAGTAAAGAAATTCTGCATCTGCATAAATGTACCAAAAACTGTGAAATATTTACATATTAATATCTATTTTAACCATCTAAATATCATAAAATATTTTTTCAGATATCAAAATTTTATTCTTTCATATGAGGAATATTTTAAGTTGGATCTATAACTCATTTCACTGTTAATGTATTTTTATCATATGAACAGCATGAAAAGTTATTTACAGAATTAATTGAGCAAATCAGATTTGTTTTCTATAATAAAAAGAAATAATGATGGTGTATTTGCAACAGTTGAAATTATTTTTATTGAAGTTTATAATATTGCCTTTAATCATTTTAATTGTAAAATTCATTTTGAAATGATTTAAGGATTTAGAAAATTTGAGAGTAAAATTTTATTGCATAAAAAAATGTGAGCTTCTATTAGGAAAACTTAAAACCAATTTGGGGAGTTTCTTTTAAAACAGTGATAGGTTTTTCAGCTCAGTTTAGGATATGTGTTACAGATAGTTCTTAAAATGCCTTGTGAAACATTTTATCTTCTTATAATTTACTTAAAGGGGAACATATTTCTTAATGACAGCAGTTTATAAAACGTTATTATCTATTAATGTTATGTGACAACCTTCAGACCTCCCAGTGTTATGGTTTTAGCCCTGACACCCTATAGCTCCTCAAAATATCATGCATAAGTGGTATTTTCTTGATTATAGTTCCAAAATAATGACTTTGTACCTTGTCTCCTCTTTTTGCAATATACATTTAAGCTGAAGATAGGAGAACCTGTTATTTAGTTCTGTATAATAAAATATGTTTTTTCTATACTTATTTGTTAATGTAACCACCTTGGCAAAATTTTATGATTTTTTACGGAAGAAAAAAAGTTAGGATGTAAGTCATCATTTAATTCACTTACAAAAAATTACATAGTATGTATATAATTATTATTGCATTCAAATTTGGTATTTATCATAAAAATCAATCAAGAAATCTCTTAGAAGCTGGTTTTGATTTCTTTTGTTCTAATGGAAATTTGAGACAATTCCTTTAATAGCAGATTAAATCAATTTGTGTGGCAAAGTATTCTTACAAAAATTTTATTGCTGTTTCTTCCATTGTTGGCAAATTCCACAAGTGCAGACTATAAAAGAGTAGAGGGCAAAAAGTCCCACAGTTTGTCTATAAAAATTATTGGAACTTGGAACACAGTAGGAAGAATGCATACAAAAATGGCAACATTGCTGATTTGAAAAACTGCTATGAGTATGGTTGTCTGAAGAATTGTTATGCAAATAGTGGCCAGAGTTAGGCACATTTTGAAAATTTGATGACTTCTACTCAAGCAATTGCTTTAACACATAAATACAGTTTTCCAACAGCAAAAAGAAATGTAATGACAGTTTTCTTATATTATTACAATAACTCTCCCTACGATATTCTTTCTTAGATTGTATGGAACAATAAAATTATAAAAAGTTCTTTTAATAATCCAAGGAAGACTGTTTCTGTAAGAAAAGAAAAGGAAACAACTATTTCTCTAAGGGAAAAAAAGGGGAGACAGAATGGATGAAAACTATATTTTGCCATGTTGATATTTATTTAGTACAGTCTTAATATATAAACTAATATTAACTCACATAATCACATAACCAGTCTTAGTTACTATGCGGTACCCACATTTGAAGCTGATATCACATGAATATAAAGTCTTTTAATTATAATGGCATTGTTGAATTATTAATTTGTTAAATGATTTAACTGCATTATTCTTGTTTTGCCCTTCTTAATTAAGATTTGTAATAGCTGCCTTAACCAATATAGCAGTTAGTAATTACTGTCTACCATATTTTTGGGCCTGGGTTCAAATCCCAGAAAATGCTTGGATGATTTTAATTGTATAGCATGTAAAATACATCAAGCCAAAAGTTCTGTCAACTGGTTTAGTAATACCTTTGCATCCATATTCTGGAGATTCTCCTTTATAACCAGGACAAAGCTGTACTGTCACTTACAAGTAGGCATATGAGACATCATTAGTCAAATAGTTTCCAGAAACGTTATAAACGGTTCATTAAGTTATAATGAACTTTTGCATTAAAGATATTATGAACAGTTCATAAGCAAACTTTTGCATTTTCCTAACTAAAATGCTGTAAAAATACCTATTTATAAATTTATTGATATTTTTATAATAAATTAGTTTAATTCAATTTGCAAATTTGAAGGATATTTTTTCTCTCTAAAGTTATCATTCAGTTAATATCATCAAAATAGTCATGGATAAACATGATCACATTAAGTGGTGCCTGTTGAATAAATAATTTATAAAAAAGTTAATGATTGTTTTGTAGAGATTCTGTTTGTAATTCCATATGCAGTGTTGGAGAAATCTGTTAAATTTTTACATACTCAGGACTACATATTCTAGGCATTTTTTTATTTTATATATATATATATATAAGATTTTCCCTTCTTTTTCAGAGATTTCTTGCCAATTCTCCAAAATCCAACCCTCTTCGACAAAATGATTTCACTCTTTCAGAACTACATCAAGGAAAAAGTGTCAGATGTTCACTGCATTGTTGGCATAGAATCCCGTGGATTTTTGCTCGGACCTACCCTTGCATTAAAAATGAATATACCTTTTATACCTGTCAGGAAACCTGGGAAGCTGCCAGGCAATGTTAAAAAAGAATTTTATTCCTTAGAATATGGATCAGTAAGTTTTGCATTTATTGATAAATAATGTGTATGTTTTCAACTTCCTCTAAAGTGTTTTGTAATCAGATATATATGCATATCAATTATGTATACATTTCGACTATTCGAATAATATAGTTGTTGAAATACAGTATTGCAAAGTTTTCAAGATTTTAATTATCTGAAGTCAAACTTTATTGTATTTCCATTTCCATTAAAAATGAACATAAATAACATAATAAATGGAGCTAATTATTTCCAATGTGATGTAAATCTTATTCAGAGATATGAAGATACAGATCTGATTATTTTTTATTTGTTAATTGCCAAAAAAATAAATGAGCCCAGTTATGAATTTTTATAGTAAGAGTAATCATTTTGTTTGGGTATACATTTATATGTGAACGGCTCTTTTTTTTTTTTTTTACAAGTTTAAAATTAATGAGATAAGAAACTGATTGACCAATAAGCATCTACAATCTGTGATGAAGTTAATTTCTAGTTAATTATCTCCAAGACTACAAACTATATTGGAATCGAAATGCAATCAGGTGTCCGGTTGTACAAAGAAGTTTATAATTATGTGCGTACCAACATGGATATTTTTTTATGCATCAAAGGAAATTTTAATAAATAAGAGAAAGAGTCTAGGTTATCAGTAATTATTCTCAGTTTTATGGTTTTGAAAAGTTTTGTCTGCAGACTTGGAACATTTTTATAATTTGTTTATTTTAGTTCAAGTAAGTGATTTATGTTAGAATTATTTGAAAGAAATGCCAATCTGAAAATTTAACATTTAGCTTTGAATATATTTCAATTACAAAGCACAACCAACATCTTGCAAGTATTAAACTTTAAATTTCAGATAGAAGTTACATATAAATTTGAAATTTTTATTTGCATTATTGTTATTATTGTTCCATATGTTTGGATAATAAATAGTTTGTAAGTGAGCTTATTTTTTTAAGGTATTTTTTTTTTGTTTTGCTAAAAAAAATGTTCTGGCCCATCAGCTGTTTTCAGATCATGCAGTTTGCGCATGTGGAATTTGAGTCCACTGCCACAAGTAATGTCAAATTTTTTTAAACAAATAAAAATAAATTACAAATTTAATTAGCTTTATATTTCCCATCTGAATCAGTAACATTCTATGCTGTAACAGGTTTTCTTATGCCATTCTTAAAGAAATCAGTTTGATTTATTGGGGATAAAGCCTTGAAGCTCATTTTAATTGCTTCATGGAATTTCTTCATTAATGGAATTTTGCAGCCTTCGAATCATCATTTCAAGAAATGTTAAATAGGTGTTCAATTTGGTATATATTTAATTTGTACGTCCTGTTTATATTATTATAATGTTTTTTTAAAAAAAGTTTCTTTTTATTATGGAATTTTTCTCCATCTTTCTAACTCAGATCTAAAAACTACAATTGTTAGTTGAGAATTTAAAAGAAAAATGTACAGATTCCAAAGTATTGTTTTTTGTACAATAGTACAGAAATAAATCTTGTAAAATATTGAGTTTAATTTTTTCTACTTATAATATTAATGCATGAAATTCTTTCAACACTTTCTGATTCATCTTTCAAAGAGTACACATTGGAGATGGACATACTTAGTCATGCAGTTTTCCAAAGCACTCCTGAATCATTAATTATTTTTTTTAAATAATGAACATTCCATGTATCTGATGATGTGGTGTATTGAAAGTTGTTCATTTAACTGATCTGCCACGTATGCTCACAAGCTATTCAGAATCTAGGCTTTTTTCCATCTCCTACCTTTCATGTGACATCTGGCTTTCTGTTTATTGTTTGTTACATCTTCTATTCCCTGCTCCCCAACTTCCAGAATTTTTTTTATAGTGTTTAAAGTATAACATGAAGTGCTTTAGTCTAACAGTAACCGCATTGCTGAGCCCATGTGTATTTTACATATTTACTGTGATAACCTGATAATGAGGTAATGTGCTAAGTTTTTGCTAATTTCATCTTAATTAAAATCAAAGCATGTCTTCCATTCTTGTCTCCAGGTGCACAGCAATCTTTTTTTTTCTTTCATTTAAAAAAACCGGAGAATTCTAGTTGCAATTCATGCAAAACTTGGCAGTGGTGGATGGCTACTAAACACATCTCCTTGTTATTTCCTTCAGAGATTTTGTGGCAAAATTCTGTATTCCTGCCCAGATTTTATTGCAGTTTCTTCCATTGTTGTCAAGTTCTCAAAGTGCGTTTTTATAACAAAGTTTAAGCTAAAAAACATGATTTACTTATAAAAATCACCAAAACTTGGGATAAATAAATTAAAAAAAAAAAAAACTTTGACGAAAATGGCAGCATTGCTGGACTGAAGGATTGTTATGAGCATGGTTGCTAGAGTTGGTGTTTCCGAAAAACAGCACAGCAAAAATGTTGCCGAGAAAACTACATAAGGTAAAAGCATTGTCGTACAAATCGTGATGGGAGAAAAGAAAGCAAGGAGAAAACATCGCAGTTCTAAAATATTGTGGTATAAAATATTATCGTAATAAATCAGGGGTTTAAAAAATATCACCGCAGTAAATTTTGTGGTAAAAATAAAGCACCTACAAATCATTGCATGACGATAACATAGCGGGTGTTTTTTTTCAGGCTGTTAAAAGTATCAAATGTATATTCTCATAGTGATTTCTGGATGCAAGATGGAATAACTACTATAATGATTTCTGAATGCAAGATTGAGTGACCACATTATTTCATGTTTTTGAATTAATTAATAATTTTTTACTATAAATGCAAAAAAGAAACATAAGCATTAAAAAACTGAAAATGAGTCGAAAGTTAATGTTGCACATAACAGTTAATATAATTTTTAAACTAATATAGTTAACTATTAAAGGTTGTTATTTAGTTAATTTCTTTTATAAAGTTGTATTGATAATTTTTCTTTCACTTTGTTGATCTGATATTCTTTTCATAAGAATTAAATCTTAACAATTCCCTCTGCTGAAACATATACCCCTACTGAAATGGCTTCCATAGCCTATGTCTCTGAACCCTGGTAGTTTGACCCAGTGAACAATTTGGTTGCATGATAATTTTGTGGTTTTTCTGTGGTATAATGTGGGTATTAGCCAGTTCCTGAGTAATAGCTCCACAAATGCAACTATCAATAAAACTTCATAAAAGACATTTGTAAGAAATTTTTATGTTGAAATTTATTTTAATCACCAAAGTGGGCGTAAATCTTTCCGGTGATATAACTTCTTGTCTTTGGATCTGACAACGCCAGTTGAATTAGTTTTTGTCTTGAATAAACTTTAAAGTAAAAACCTGAATCATAGTGTTCTTTTGCCTTTGTGATGTTAAGATTGTGTGTGTTCTTGATCAGTATCCTGAAGATTAGATTAGATTATTTTATATTTTTTGGCGCCCAACTGTTACGCTCGAACAGTTTTTTTATTTAAGAATGCAGAGTGTGGTGTTATCGAAGAAAATATTCGTTTGCACGGAACACGGCAAGATAAATGTTTTGGTGAATGGTTCTTCCTTGAAAAGTGAGTTTAGCAATTAGGATTAAATTATTGAAGCCTGCAACAGGTAAGAGAATCAAATTATTTTTGTTGTTATCATGGCAGACAATTTTGTTAAATTGAAAGCTGCTAGAAAAACTTTGAGACAGGCTATTTCTAAAATAGTAAATGTTTTAGAATCTGAAATTAAAAATGACATTTATGATAAGAATATGATAGAAGAAAAATTATTTTTATTAACGTCTAAACAATCTGAGTTAAAGGAAATTAATGGAAAAATACTAGACTGTTTTAAAGGGGACGAGTCCGATATTGAAACAGAATGTAATACTGTGTTAGAATATGATGAAAAAATTAGTTTATGTATTTTTAGGGCTAAAAAGAAACTTAACTCAAATTCTCAGATAGTGAACATTGAAAATGAATCGTCTGGTAACCTTACTGCTGCGGTAAAGATTGAAAATAAAACTAACATTCGGTTACCTAAAATTTCAATTCCTAAATATTATGGTGATCCTAGTTTATTTTTGGAATTTTATAATTCTTTTGAAAATGCTATTGGTAATAATAATGAGTTAACAAAGGTTGAGAAGTTTACTTATCTTAAATCCTTACTCGCAGGACCTGCTTTAAATGCAGTATCTGGGTTTGCATTATCCAACGAAAATTATGATGCCTGTATAAGTTTAGTTAAAGAAAGATTTGGACGAACAGATTTGGTTGTATCTTCGCATATGAACAAACTCTTGAATCTTGAACCGGTTAGAACTTCGTCTAATGTAAAAGCACTAAGAACACTTTACGATTCCTGCGAAATTAATATAAGAAGTTTAAACTCATTGGGTATTGTGTCGGATGCTTATGGAACCCTTTTAGGACCTGTTATTTTAAAGCTTTTACCAGACGATATGAATCTGGAGTTTAATAGAAAAAGACATTCTAAACAACACTATAGCCTAACAGAACTTCTCGAATTCATTAGACTCGAAGTGGAAAGTCGAGAAGCTTCTAATTT
The DNA here is from genome assembly GCA_000611955.2 of Stegodyphus mimosarum. Taxonomy (NCBI): domain Eukaryota; kingdom Metazoa; phylum Arthropoda; class Arachnida; order Araneae; family Eresidae; genus Stegodyphus; species Stegodyphus mimosarum. The sequence continues at coordinate 126,335 of KK121675.1, read as the reverse complement.
AATAATAAGCTCAAAGAAAAGGGACACAAATTACGGTGTTAAGCAGAATAAAAGTAATTACTTAAAAGGGGCAAGCATTCCTACTGCTTCGGCGTTAGCTACAGTGACTAAGCAGTATTGTTTCTATTGTAATCAAAATACACATGATGTAGGAAGTTGTGAGAAAACAAATGAGCAAAAAAGAGCTATATTAAGAAACCATGGTCGTTGTTACAGATGTCTTAAAAAAGGTCATGTATCGGCCAGATGTAGAGTGAAACTTATGCCTTGTGAGTTGTGTAATGGTTTAAATCACAATAAGTTATTTTGTAAAAATATTGTTCCTGAAGCCAGTTCAGATATTAAACAGAAAGTAGTTACAGTATCAGATTCTAAGCAGAATGTAGTTGCATCCCTGTCGTTTAACTCTAAGTCTGTTTCTGAAACTGCTGATAAAGGTGTATATTTACAAACTTGCTCGGTTTACGCTTCAGATACAGATAATACTAGAAGTCAAATAGTAAAAATCTTAATTGACGGGGGATCACAGAGGTCATTTATTAGATCTGATTTGGCTAAAGAACTAAAGTTAAGGACTTTAAGAAAAGAAAGGTTACATGTTTATTCTTTTGGGTATATCCAGGGTAGACTAACGGAATATGATGTTGTTCAAATCACACTAAAAAGTATACACTACCCTAATGACTCAATCACTGTGGAAGCTCTTGTTACAGACACTATTTCTGGAGCGATCATAAGAATTCCCTCGAAAAACATTTTAGAAATATTAAAATCGGAAAATTTAAAATTAGCCGATAATGGTGAAGCAGCTGAGGTAAAAATATTGTTAGGATCTGATTCATGTTGGGAAGTACAAACAGGAGAAAAGAAAAGAATAAGTAATAAATTATTTGCAGTATCTTCTATATTTGGTTGGTCCTTGGTTGGATCTTTGGAAGGTGATCAGTCCAGCGCCTGTATTTTTACAACTGGTGTTTCTCATTGCTTGATAGAAGATAATAATTTAATTAATGACTGTTTGCGAAGATTTTGGACTTTGGACCACTTGGGTTTAGAGGAGAAGGAGAATCCTGATGACAAATTAGTTATTGAGAAGTTTGAAAAAGAATTGCATTTTACTAATGGTAGATATGTAGCTCGTTTATTATGGAAATCACATCATGAAAACTTGGGTAATAATTTAGAAAATGCCAAGCGACGTCTAGTATCTTTGGTTAATAAACTAAAAAATGATGAATGGCTTAGGGAAAATTATGATAGTATAATAAACGAACAGTTGAAAAATGAAATAATTGAAGAATGCAATATTGAAAGTTGTGACAATAGTAAAATGTATTACATGCCACATTCTCCAGTGGTAAGAAAAAATGTATCAAAAACTAAAGTCCGTATCGTGTTTGACGCATCTTCGAAATGTAATAATGGGGTATCTCTGAACAATTGTTTGATGCCTGGCCCAAATTTGAATCCTTCTGTTTTGGACTTGATATTGCGGTTCAGGCAATACAAATATGCGTTCTCAGCAGATATTGAAAAGGCTTTCCTCCAAATTGGAATTTCTAAAATTGACAGAGATGTATTACGGTTTTTATACTTTGATAATAATTACAATTTGAAACATTATAGAATGACACGCGTTCCTTTCGGAGTGTCATGTAGCCCGTTTATTCTGGCGTGCACCATAAAAAAGCATATAAAGAAAATAGAGTCAGAAAGTCCAGGTATTTTTGAGATGTTGAACTGTTCTATCTACGTAGATGATGTGTTTTATGGAGCAGATTCCGTGGAACAGGCTTTTAAGTTAAGTACTGGAGCATGTTGCGTACTTAAAGATGCCGGAATGAATTTGCGTCAGTTTAGTACAAATTCAGAGGAACTCAAAAAACTTTGGGATGATTGTGGAATAATTAAGTCAGAAAATGAACTAAATAGTTGCTTAAAAGTATTAGGCCTTAACTGGTGTACGAGTAAAGATGTAATTTCCTTGAACATAGACAAATTGTGCGAAACATTAAATAGTTGCAGAAACACTACAAAAAGAAACATATTAAAGGTGACTGCTACTATTTTCGATCCAGTAGGTTTCTTGGCGCCATTTGTATCACGTGCAAAAATAATAATGCAAAACCTTTGGCAATTGGGTTTAGAATTTGACGACAAAGTTCCAACTAATTGTAAGAAGTTGTGGGCCGAGTGGAGCAGTGAAATTGAAAAATTAAAGAAATTTAAAATTTCTCGAGAATATTTCCCCGGCAAATTGAATCAAAATAAAGATTTCGAACTGCATTTATTTTGTGATGCATCTATTAAAGCGTACGGTGCGGTTGCATATTTTAGATCGGTTGAAGAAGGTCAGGTAGCATTCATCATGGCAAAATCTAGAATTGCACCAATAAAACAAAAACTCACACTTCCAAGACTAGAATTGTTAGGAGCATTAACATCGGCAAGACTTGCTAAATATTTAAAAGAGCTGTTTTCAATTCATGAAGAAAATATCTACCTGTGGACTGACAGTATGATAGTGGTTCACTGGATTCATAGTGCTCCTGAAAGATGGAAAATGTTTGTAAAGAATCGCGTATCTGAAATACAATCATTAACTTGCCCAAATAACTGGAGACATTGTAATGGGAAGTCCAATCCAGCGGACATTTTATCTCGAGGATGTTCAGCCGAATATTTGTTGTCTTCAAGATTATGGAAATCTGGACCAGACTGGTTAGTTGAATCAGTAAGTGCTTGGCCTAGTAAATTTATTGCGACAACGGAGTTTTCTGATACTGATTTAGAGAGGAAAAAGTGTATAAATGATACCACAATACTATCGTCTACTGCAGAAAAATCTAATTCTCTGTTGAATCTTGAAAAATATAGTAAATTAATTAAAGCTATTAGAGTGACTGCATGGATATTTAGATTTATTCACAATTTGAAAAATAAAACTGACAAGAAAATAGGACCCTTGATTGCTAAAGAACTCTTTAATGCAGAACTATATTTGATAAAAGAAGTTCAATATGAACATTTTTCTGTGGAAATTAATAGTTTAAAGTCTGGACAATTGATTTCAAAAAACTCAAAAATTTATGAACTGAATCCTTTTCTAAATGAGGAAGGAGTTTTATTAGTAGGGGGAAGACTTCAAAAATCTACTTTAAGTTTCCATGAACAGCACCCAATAATAATTCCTTCAAAAACTCATTTTACAGATCTTCTGGTACGTGATGCACATGAACGAGTGCTTCATACAGGTGTAGCTAGTACTCTCATGTTCCTCCGTGAAAAATACTGGATAATTAGATCCAGACAAAATGTGAAACGTGTTATAAGAAACTGTGTACTGTGTCAGCGTTATAACTCACGACCGATGCGACAAGTCATAGCACCATTACCTCCATCTAGAATTGAAAAAACAAATCCTTTTGATGTTATAGGACTGGATTATGCAGGTCCACTTTTCGTTAAAAATGAAAATACAAAGTATTATATCCTATTATTTACCTGCGCAGTAACTAGAGGTATTCATCTTGAACTAACAAAAGACCTCACAACTAAATCTTTCCTACTTGCTTTTCGTCGATTTATAGCAAGAAGAGGGTTGTGCTCTTTAATATACTCAGATAACGCGCGTACATTCAAGGCAGCTGACGCGGAGCTCAGAAAGATGTGGCAGGTATTAAGCCATCCCGATGTAAAGAATTATTATGCCGCAAAGGGCATTCAGTGGAAGTATATCATTGAAAGAGGAGCCTGGTGGGGCGGATTTTACGAGAGACTTGTGCGAACCGTCAAAACAATATTAAGAAAAATTCTTGGTAGAACATCACTTCTTCCCGAAGAATTGGAAACTGTACTGACTGAAATTGAGGCGGTGATAAATCGTCGACCCTTGACTTACATCCAAGATAATGAACCCCAAGTTCTGTCACCTGCTCATTTTTTGCTAGGGCAGAAACTTGCTAATTTGCCTCCTGTCAAATACACTCATGAAGTGTGCAGTACTAAAGAAATTCTTTTAAAAGCGTATCTATATCGTGAAAAACTACTAAATAACTTTTGGAAAAATTTTTATAAAGATTATTTGTTGAATTTGAAATCTGCAAATTGTGTGAAAAATCACCGTGCAAAACACGACTTGAGTGTGAATGATATCGTGATAATACATGATGAACATTTACCACGTAACATGTGGAGATTAGGAAAAGTTCTCAAAACTTTTACTGGTAGAGATGGACTAATTCGCAGTTGCGAAATAAAGACTGAAAAAGGCATTATAAAAAGACCTATACAATTATTAGTTAAGTTAGAATGCTAAGAGTATTTATATTGTGTGACTGTATATTTTTTACTGAAAAGTAATCTTAATGCTATAATTACTGAAAAGTAATATAATGGTATTTAAAGTAATGTATATATCAGAAAATTTTAAGGTTATAGAAATGTATAAGTGTATTTAAAATTTTATTTTTATTTTAATCCTGAGAAAAAAAAAGGACAGGTTTCTTGTAATATTTCTAGTATTTTAGTTGGATTATTGAAATGTTATTTGTTTAATATTATCTTGAGTTATATAAATTCTTGATTTAAATTCCTGATGCTTGAACAGGAATGTTATGAGAGTAATTCTTAATGAATGAAAGTTTGCCTGATATTCTTTAAACATATGGTAAGTTTTACATGTTCTTGATCTTTAGTTGATATTTTCTTTATTACAAAAACTTGAATTTGTATTGAAATGCATAATGATTCTTGAAAATAATTCTTGAAAATGTTCATGTATTAATGATAATCTTGATTGTTCTGAACTACTGTTCAGCCGGGCCCAGTGTGTAAGAAATTTTTATGTTGAAATTTATTTTAATCGCCAAAGTGGGCGTAAATCTTTCCGGTGATATAACTTCTTGTCTTTGGATCTGGCAGTGCCAGTTGAATTAGTTTTTGTCTTGAATAAACTTTAAAGTAAAAACCTGAATCATAGTGTTCTTTTGCCTTTGTGATGTAAAGATTGTGTGTGTTCTTGATCAGTATCCTGAAGATTAGATTAGATTATTTTAACATTTATTGAGTAATGTCCTTTAATAGTTAGCTACATAAGTTTAAAATTATATTAACTATTGTTCATAGCATACATTTTCTGTTTTTGAATGTTTAAATTTCCTTCTTTCTTTTTTGAAAAAAATAGTAATTCCTTCAAAAATGTGCAAAAAATGAGTCATTGTCTCTTGTGCTCAGATATCATTATGTGAATATGTATTTACAACTTTTAAAGCCTGAAAACCATGTGTTTGGAATGTCATGTGATGATCTGTTAGGTGCTTTTTTTTAACATGATATTTTCTACGGCATTGTTTTAAATTTGCAATTTTTTTTAAACATCTTTATTTTCACCATGATATTTTAGAACTGCAATGTTTTCTCTCTGCTTTCTTTTTTCCCAAAATGTTTTTACCTTGATTTTTTTCCCTGCCATTATGTTTTTGCTGCAGTGTTTTCACGTTTAACCACCAGAGTTTGGCACATTCTGAAATTTTGTTGACTTCTACTAAAGTGGTTATGTTAACATATAAGTACCAATTTATCTAAGTGGAGCATAATATTATTTGATGCATTTTTACTTCCCAGCTTTATCTCCTCTACATTTCCTCCTTGTATTGACATTATAGTGGTGCCTCAGTATACGTCATTAATCCATTCCAGATCCTTGGAAAGTATACCAAACTAACTTTTCCAATAAGAAATAAGGGGGGAAATTATTAATCATTCTTATAAAAAAATCTATATATTGTGATACTATTTTTCAAGAAAGAGGTCTTTTACCCAACAAATGAGTAGGCAAAAATGGCCACAGCATGAAACTTTATGTTAACAATCAAACTGTTTGGAGGTGCAGTGTTAAAATTTGCAAAAGGAAGGGCCTCTGTGTTCGAAATTGGTTCAGAGGTTCCAGAATATTGTTCGTCACTCCTATTAGATTTATGAATTCTTTGGCAGAGAAGTTGACATCTATGAAATGGTATAACGAACAGCTTAATGTGTTTGAAAGTGGTGCAGTTGACTGGAACAATTACGTGTGATAAAATAATAATAATAAGGATAAGAATTCTTAAAAATATTTTTAGGAAATGACGTGGTATTATTGTTGTTATTGCACAGTGTGTTATTTTTACGTTTGTGCTTTACAAGCTTGGTGAACTTATAGCTGAGATCTTGGCGCAAATCTAAAATCAACAAATATGGTTGGAGGCCACTGTAACAAAGAAGTACCAAATACACATCTTTTACCATAGTGATATACAATGAATATGGGAAATAAAGGTGGAATGGAAAGCGTTCTAAGACTAAGCAGCATATTCAGTTTGTTTTGCACAGTAATTATTGGAGATTTGTGAATATGGGGATTGTTGAATGTGACTTGGGGAAGTGCTGGAAAGTTTTCCGGGACTTTTTGTGGGAAGTCGTTCATTTGTATCTTCGTTATAAAACCAAATCATTTACCATTTAATGGGTATGCGTTATTAAAGTGTGGCTGCAGTTGTATGTTTTTGAAGCAACTGTTGATGAATTTGTGTTGTTTATTTGCTTCAAATTTCCTAATGTTCATGCAATTGGGCAATCTTCAAATTTTATAAGTGAAACAGTTTATATTTTATTATTTATTTTTGACAGGATGCTTTAGAAATTCAAGTAGATGCTGTTACAACAGGACAAAATATAATTATTATAGATGACCTTATTGCAACTGGAGGTAAATCCATATTTCTGTTTTAATGTCAACTAATTCATGTAATAGATGAACCATTTTATTTTTCTTTTGTATGCAACAAATGTTATGAATAATAACTGCAAAGTATTGTGTTGTATTATTTATACAACATGTGAACGTTATAAAAACTAAGAAAATTCCGTTTTGGGAATTACAATCTGAACTTTTACAGAAACAAATTGAGTGCTTAATGAATTAATGTATATTAATTATGTAGTTGAAATAATTTTACATCACATGATTTTCTACTAATTAATTTAGAAATATTTTTAAGACAGTCAATGGAATAAATATATATAACAAATTTCATTAAGGCGATAATAAAAATTCCTTTCTGTATTTTAAATCAATTTTAAATAGCATTTTATTATTTAATTAAAACATAGACTTTAATAATTAGAAGTAAAGAAAATTAAGCATTCAAATTAGCCTTCCCCCCTCAAAGTGTTAAACTGTACAAGTTCAAGTTTTTTCAAAGTAATACCATAGTTGTAGTATAAAGATATCGTTATTCAAGTTACCAGTATTTTTTTTCTAAACATACTATTCTGTAATCAAATTTGCTGAAACAACCTTGTATTTGGCGTACATTTACTAAAAACACTCAATCGATTTCGAGGGCAACTACAGGTCCCTCCTGATCAGGAGAACAAAATATCTAGAAAGGGAAAGCAACCTTAGTAACGGCTTTTTTATACCCTCAGGTAGAACCACACTTGGGGAGGCAACGCCATCTATCAGCAAAAATAATAACCAAGAATTATGTTAATAGAATTTTAAGAGCCGTAGGAAAGACTGGATTAGACTTAAAATCATTCACTAAACATGCTAAATCTTTGTGAATATGAAAAGCCTCAAGAAAATCCAATTGACCAATGAAAGAAACTTTTTGGATAATTTTTGCAGATCCAAAGTCAAAATTATGATTAGATTTCCAACTATGATACTCTATTAAAGACTTGTTAATTTTGCCCTTTTGGACATAAGATTCATGTTCCTTAATATGAAATTGTAACGCTCTTTTTGTTTAGCCAGTATATCTCAAGCCACACTGACACGATATTCTATAAATTCTCCAAGAATTAAAGTCAAGAACACAATCTTTTAGAGTTAAACAGTGAATTTTATTGATAGGGGAGCAACTGACCTGAAAATTGAATTTGTGGAGAATCCGTGCAACTTTATAACTAACAGAAGGATAAAATGGAAGCAGGACAAGGTCATTAATATTATTTCTAACAGTGGAATGTCTTCTAGGATGGGAATCTGAAAATTTTTTAACAGCTTTATCAATAATCACGGGAGAAAATCCTTGGTCAATAGCAACTGCTTTGAAATAATTAAGTTCATTGGTAAGCAAGGATTCTGTGGAACAAACTTTGAGCGTGCGAAATATATAATAGGAAAAAGAGGCCATTTTTTTGCTTAACAGGGTGGCATGCCTTAGCATGGGGTGGTAAACAAACTGCAAAGGGTTTACGGTACACAGTAGTGCTAAAATCAGTTTCATTGCAGATTATAAAAATATCAAGGAAGGGGAGGGAATTGTTGGGTTCAATTTCAAGAGTGAATTGGATGGCTAGATCAATTGAATTTATAATAGATAAAATCACGAATAAATCATCTTTATTACCATCAAAAAGTGCGAAAGTGTCATCTACATAACAAATCCAGAGACGAAAAGATAGTTTATCAAATAATTTTTTAAATATCTTTATTGCCATCAAAAAGTGCGAAAGTGTCATCTACATAACGAATCCAGAGACGAAAAGATAGTTAACAAATAATTTAAAAAAAAAAAATGTATTACCATGTGTAGTGAATGATTTTAAGTCTAATTCTGTCTTTACTAGCGCTCTTAAAATTCTATTAACATAATTCTTGATTATTATTTTTGCCGATAGATGGCATTGCCTCCTCGCGCGTGGTTCTACCCGAGGGTATAAAAAAGCCGTTACTAAGGTTGCTTTCCCTTTCTAGATATTTTGTTCTCCTGATGAGGAGGGACCTGTAGTTGTCCTCGAAATCGATTGAGTGTTTTTAGTAAATGTACGCCAAATACAAGGTTGTTTCAGCAAATTTGATTGTCACATTGACATGTTTCTCTTCTATTCTAATACTATTCTGTAGTTTCTGTAACTTTTATTTGGTAAATTCTATAACAAAAATTTCACTGTAAAGCCTGTAATACTATTTGTGAAATTTAAACTTTAAGAAGTTATTTTTATTATTATGAACAAGGGAGAGACATTTTTAATTTTCAATTCATTAGAGCTATCTTGTTAGGCAACTATATAAAGTATATTCTGCTTTTAGAAATAGCCATAACCGTCTTATCATCAGCCCATTTCATCCTTTTATCAATTTCAAAATTGCTTGGATTCTCTGCAAGTTCAACTTTCTGATATTTTTCTGACCTATCAGTAAAATTTGCTGTTTGATTCTTAAAGATTCCATTTGACATATGTTAACCAAACATAAAAGAGTCTTAAAATTTTATGTCAAAGAAATGAATTAGCAAATAATACATATGCACTCAACAATTAATGACTAATTCCAATCCAATTTTTTCCAATGTTTTCTAATTCCACCTTTGGAGTCTGTGGAAATCCAGTTTCTTTATATTTTCACTATCTTAATAAAAAAAAAAGTACTAATGAGATTGTATCAAATAACATTTCTAAGGTACAAACATTAAATATATCAGTTACACTCCTATATATATACAGGTAGATTAAAAGAACCTAGGGACATCCTTCATAATTGGCAACCATTTGAGAATTTGCTCTTAAACTGATCCAAAGAACCTATTCACTTTACTGAATGAATGAATGGTGATTCCAGGAAATGGAGTGGTAGTTGCTTCATAGTTCATGAAAAGCTTTTGTTAGAAACATGCCAGGTACAGAGATGCTGTAATCATTCAAGAATTGATTCATTTTACTGGCGAGGCAAATTTATGTTAGCCCCATGTTTTCTATGAAATTTTTTTTATGAAATATTAAATGAATTTTTTATTGGAGAATTTTGATATTATTTCTCTGAAGAAATGAGGTTTTATGGAATCTCAAAACTACTGTTGAAAGGAATCAGTTTAGGGAATCTGCAGTAACCAGAGCTGTGGAGTCTGAATCAGAGTCAGGCAGATTTTTTTTGGGGTAAAAGAAGTCAGAGCTGAAGTCATTAAAAACACATCGACTCAGACTCTGGTTTTTGGTGGACAGTTTCAATTTGAAACAAAATTAAAGTGAACTGAAAAAAAAAATTAATGACAAACTGAGTTTTTACTTTTATTTATGGACTATATGCATTAATAATATTTAGTTATTTTCCATGTGGTTGACATATTAATAAATAAATATAAGGGAGGAGGATAGATGTGATATTTGTCATTATTCATTAAACTGATTCATTTAGTTACTTCTTCAGCCCATAGATGGCTTTATTGTAGCATAATTCACAATAAGAAAAAGGAGCCCATGGCTTCAAAATGCATCAAATGCTACAAATCTTGTTGGTACCCATGCTACAAATCTCACTGTTAAATTTAGGGAGGAAGCAATAGCAGCAAGGACTTCCAAAAGTGTTGCCATTGTTAAGAGGCAAGCAGGAAAAGGAGTAATTATTGATCAGGCAACGTGACAGGGAAGTAGATATGTAGACAACCCTAATGTTTTACTAAGTGAAAGACTGTGGAATGATCTTGCAGGATTGGAAACTCTTCTTTCTACACTATACATAACTGCAAAAAAGCTGCAATCTGAAGAATTAACAGGAGGCTTGTTTCTGCGAGAAATGTGATGTTTGTTCTTTCCAAAATGGGATGCCTTATTGCAGAAGGAATCAATTCCTGAATGAAAAAAGAGAAACTAGTTTACTAGACAATGAGATCTTAGTGGGTTCAATATATGTAGATCTAAAACATAGAATTTTGTTGGATGACAAACAAATTAAAAAAGGCAAAGAAAGTCATCCATGAACTTTCACGAAGAATGAAATTCTCGGAACAACTGGAGTATTTAAATCAAGACAGCTAGGCACCAGACATTGCAACTGAATCTCTATCATCTTCTTCCATTGATGAATTAGATTTTGAGAAATATTTGGATAATATTGAAACAGCTAAGGCAACACGAAAGAAAATAAAGAAACAAGAGACTTTAGATATAGAAATGAAAAAATGCAAACAAGATGTCTACATAGCCCTTGAAGAAATAGAGAAATATGATCGTTCTTGCAAAACCCTCTTTCAGAACTTATACAAATCTATCCTGAAAAGTTAAAAGAAGTAGCCCTAACAGTAACAGCTCTTTTTCCTACTGAAGTTAGTGTGGAAAAACTATTCTTAGCATAGAAGTTTATCAAATCGGATCTACCGTTCTTTATCAAAGAAGATCTTGCTGAAGCTGTACTGTTTCTTAGAACTTACTAACACCAGTTTTTCTATTTCATAATAAATACTAATTAATATAATCTGCTATGCTATCTTTTTTTTTTTTTTTCTGTGTCATCTATTGCTTTTTTTTACAAAAAAAAAAAAAAAATAAGCTGTAACACATGTGTATATGTTTACATATGTGTCACGAAGGAGTCTTTAAAATTCCAGGAGTCGGAGTTGGTCATTTTCCCTACTGACTCCACAGCCCTGGCAATAAATCTGATGTTAGGCCTTTTGAAGACGATGATTCTGGAAGGTTATGGTTTCGTTTACTGCTGGTTAATTGCTGCTGGAGTAAATGCTGCAACCACTTCTCCTTTCCTAATGACTTTCACCTCACCAGGATAACGGTCCTTGATAGTGGATGAGTTCTGAGGCTACTAGTACTACCTTAGGGCAGTTACAATTCTTGGGATATTCCATGATGTCATATTGGAAATTCCTGTTTTCAGTTATGGATTCAGGAAGTAAAAATTCTGTTTTTGTTTGTACTGTGGTATCGTTTTGATCTATTTTCTATTCCATTTTCCTCTGTTATACTGAGCTTAGCCTGCGTGACATTGCAGGCTTTTTGCCAATTGTCATCTCATGTGGAATCCTGGAAGTAAAAAACTTTTTAAAGGTGTCCTAGAGACAAGATGTGAAAATTTGAGAGAAGGTGGCTCATTGCCACTGAAACATTTGTCATCATGGGGTGAAGTTTCGATACATAACAGTAAATAACATGATCAAAATTCTTGGTTAATATGAGAAATATAAATACATTCATTAAATGGTAAAGAAATAAAAAGTCCAGTTTGATAGATAATTCAATTTAATTCAATTTTCCATGAAAATTGAAAGTCCCATGCGAGGAGAAATTCTTGGTTAAATTGGAGAATATATGCATTATTTATATGGTCACAAAGGTATTTCAAAGTTGAATTTTGAAGTCATGTCAGGATGCGAGTGAAGTCATTTCATTGGCTTTGGTCAAAAAGCATGAAGAAACACTATTTTTAAAATAAATACTTTTCTAAAATGGGAAAACATATTTTTCTGAAGTAGGTGAGAGTCCAAAATTTGCCTATAGAACAAGAGTTTGCAGAAAAAGTGTATGAATTTGCAAATTTAAAGCCGGGAAAGTTAGTCCACAGTCCAATGGGCGGAGCTTTCCTCAGTTGATTTCAGTGAACACTGAAGCATCCAAAACATGAAGATTTAAACACATAATCAATAAAAATGCAATCAGTAGGATGAGTAGTAATAAAAAATTAAAATATATGCAAGTAAATATCCTAAAACAGCATAATTAAGTCCATGCAGGGTCACATGATATATCGGAGACTTGCTATTGGCTGAGCTAGTTTCTTTAGCTATTTCTAAAAACACAATTTATGAATATGTTTGACACATAAAACAGTGGAAACGATTTTTCAAGTAGATACAACGTACAAACACATTTTTCCTTGAGGTAATGATGCATAAAAAGCTTTCTAGAAGTTAGAAGAGGTCAAGTGTGTGCGAAGTCCATACTCACGTGGGAGGTCACTCTCCCGAGTAGTGGCTTTGACGAATGCTGCTTGATTTCTGGTAAAAATGATGCCAGGTGGGATGATTTTCGTCAAAATTCAGCACGAAGGCTGCGTAGGGACATAAATATTGGTCTTCTTCGACCACTAATTAGTTAAAAATCTGAAAATGATGTAGAAAGTTGCAGCAATAAGCTTTCTGGAAAAATATCTCATTTGCCTTGTGGAGATACTTCTTGATTGGTTCAATTTTGAGATCACTATGAAAAACAGAGTTCCTTACGTAGTAAGGTGCATTTGTAGCGACACGCAGGAATTTGTTTTTAATGATCTGAAGCTTTTGGATATCTGCAGGTTTTGCCGCTGTCCAGGCAAGTGATGCATAGGTGAGAATCAGTCTGATAGTAGTCAAGTATATAAGGCATTTTTTTTTATCAAGGCTGATGTTGGAGTATTTTTGATGTAGGAGTAAAGAATGGGAAGGAGTTTCAGCTCAAAGTTGAAGCCCATCAGTTTTCTGATAAGTCCCTCATGCCAGATGAGGTCGAAGGCTTTTGCCATGTCTAATGAGGATAGCCACATTTAAATGCTTATGTAATGCCGAGCTGGCGAATTCTGTAATACGGAAGAGTTGTTTGGTTGTGAATAGCTTTTTCCTGAACCTGAATTGCTTAGGGGGGAGTGAATTTAAATGATGTTGTATTCTCGAAAGTACGATTCTTTCATAGATCTTACTGAGGACAGGCAGAAGACTTATAGATCTGTATCCGTCTGCTTGCATGTGATTTTTACCAGGTTTTGGGATCATAATTATCTTGCCGATTTTCCATGCAGAAGGAAAATATCAGTTCGTGAGGGCAGCATTAAAAATACTAGCTATTTTGCATATGATGTTTGCTAGGAGATATTTAACTGCAGTGTTTGTTATTTCATGAATTCCAGGAGATTTTCTGGGTTTGAACTTCTTTACAATGGCCGAGACTTCTACAGGGGTAGTGAAAGTGATGAGGTTTTTCACAGCAGGTGAACTGATCCAGTCTTGATTTTTGATAAGGGTATCACATTCAAAATTGGGATTACAGGGAGTAGAATGAGGAGTAAATTGCTCCTTGAGGTGAGAAGCAAAACAGTCCGCTTTCTGTTGATTGGTGATGGCTGAAATACCATTTTGAATGATGGGTCGATTTGTGGTGAAAGTAGTTTTGAAATTTTTGTTCAGTTTCCACAGGGAGCCGTCTTGAGCGTTGAGATTCATTAATTTATCTATCCAGATTTCTTCATTAAAATTTTTAATTTCTCTTCTAGTTTCTTTACTTCGGCAATTCACCTCTTTCTTGATTTGCGGGTACCATGTGATGTGGTATTCCTTCCGCAGCCTATTACATTGTCACATCTTGTGGCCATATCTATGTCATGCTTATCTTTAAGACTTTCAAATGCCAAATTGCTGTTGACTAGAAGATTTTGAAAGAGAGTCCAGTCAACTCGAGAACAATTGTTGCCATTAATTGCTTTAGAAATGCCAAGAGTTGCTATTAAGAAAAGATGGTCTTATGTGAGTTCATGCTTAACATCCAAAACTATTGGAAGAGATGTAGTAGAAAGTGCTAAGTCCAGGATATCTGAATATTCAATGTACTCTGGCCTGTAGGTGTAATCCTCGGGAACATAAATGGAAACTGGATTATTTAGCATGTAATTGTGAAGCACTTTGCCATTGATACTTGTTTTTCTGCAATTCCAGGCAACATTTCTTGCATTAAGGTCTCCTGCTAGGATGGTAGGTATATTATCAGGTAAGTTTTGAGTAAGTGTATGATCATTTAACCTATTATTAGGCATATTATAACACGCACTGAAGTAGAGTTTTTTAAATGTGGGAAGCGTAACACAAGCAGTCACAATTTCCATATTAAAATCGTATGATTCATTAATAAGACATGAAAGAAACACATTTTTCACATATATACACGCTCCACCACCATGGTGACTTATGTGATCACATCTATATGAGCGAAAGTTCGCAATTTTTAAACTATGACACCTTTGTGCATGATCTCAGTCACTGATGCTAAGTCCACATCGGGCTCCTGAAGAAAATGTTGAAATTCATGAAACTTAGCTTTTAGTCCATTGGTATTCCAAATGCAGAATTTGATGGGCGAAGCACTGTTAGGGTGATAATCCGTTAGATTGAAAGTTTCTCAGGGCAATCCTCAGTTGAATTATCATTAGCAAGTTGTTGAAACATAAGAGGGAGTCCAGATTCTTTTATAATCATTATGAAAGATTTTAGTTGAGTTAGAATTTGTCTGGCTTCACTAATGTTTTCCGGTGCTAGTCCTGAGTTAAGAGCCTGTGAAAATGATTTGTTAGTAACAAATCTGTCAGCGTAAGTTTCCTGTGGAGCTGTCTTTGGTTTTGGAAACTTTACACAACCTCAATAATTGGCCCTGTGTCCTACCTCATTACAGTTCATACACTTAGGTGGTCCTGATTTTTCTTTTGTACACATAAATGATTCATGATTTTCAACACACTTTACTCATCGAGCTGCATGGTGGCAATGGCTTTGTGCATGATGAAACCCTTGGCAGCAGAAGCACTGCAAGGGTCCAGCTCTGCCTTTATCCCGTTCCACTTCAATTTTCATGCCGAGCATGAATTACTGATGAAAAATGTAACACCTTGGCAGCAGAAGCACTGCAAGGGTCCAGCTCTGCCTTTATCCCGTTCCACTTCAATTTTCATGCCGAGCATGAATTACTGATGAAAAATGTAACAAGGAAGGGTGGGAGTTTAATGACTTCACTGTCCCTTCTTCTCTTCATCTGATCAACACACACTAAGCTATATCCTCTGTCTGTAAGTTCTTCGACAATTTCATCAGAAGTTATATAAGAGGGAAGGTGTCTGATCACTGCTTTAACAAGCTTCAATTCAGGTAGTTCGAAGCAGTGGAAGGAGATTTTTTTTGTGAGTACTTTGACTAATTGTCGGTAGATTGTGGGATTATAAGCCTGGATCTTGAAATGACCTTTTATCTGCTGGCCATGGTAATCTTTACAGGTGGAAAGGTTGTAGCCGGCAAGTTTACCTTGGAGTTTCGTGAAATGGAAGGTTTAATCTTTCACTGTAATCGGAGGTGTTCTAGAGACAGATACATCAGGATTGGCTGGCTGGGCTGTATTCATATGTTCAAGAGTTGTACTAGCGGTATATTACTGTTGTCGGTACTTTCAGCGAATCAAAGGTGTCCATGGAGTTGGGTTCGTGAACTGGCTTTTTCGGCCAAATGGTGACATCTCCTCTGGGACCAGAGTCAGAATCACTACTGTCCTTATCTAGAGCTTTAAATTTTCTTGATTTTTCCTCATCAGAGACAGGACTGCTTGCTCATCGAGCATTTGGTTTATTCTGGTCAGAAATCAGGATATTTTCATCAGTTGGTTTGGTGACAGGGAGCTTAGACTTCAGTAAAGTGGCTGTTCTTTCCTTAGTAATTGCTTTTTCGATGAAGAGCTTAAGTCTCTGAAAAAATTGTAGATCCCTGGCATCTTGTTCCTTTAGTGATCCATCTGCTTCTTCAATGCACTGAAGGTGTGTGATTTCAGTGCTGATGAAATTGATCATGCGTTCCATAATGAAACACAGAGCAAATGGTCAAGCAAAATCAGAGTCTATGCAGCGGTGGCCTATTGTTACTGCACCACGCACTCTGACAAAACATAGCAGTAAGATAGAAGCAAAGTAAAGTATCAGAGCATCAACTCTAGAAGCTAACACTCATACACACACGCTTATCAAACTTGCAAATAGAATCGAACACAGCGTAGAAGAGCGCGTTAAAAACACGTCCTACCAGCTCAGCAGTCAGACCCATGTCAAGATGTTTTGATCTGTTATTTGGTGGACAGATTTAACTCTTTCATCATTAATTCCAAATAGGGTTGTGTCCTCAGAGGTAGACTATAGTTCGTTATTTTTAAAGTCCAAGAAAAAATTGCATTTCCTTAGAAAGTCAAATCTAAGTATGCATGGTTCTGTAATATCTGCCACACATGCCATGTGATGGTAGGCAGCACTTCCAAATACATGATTTAATTTTCCATCAATATCAATCTTCTCCCCAGACACAGTGTGAAGGGTAATGTGGGGCAACATCTAGATGAATTTACCTCCTAATTGTTGAGCCAAATTTTTTCAGATGATCGTAACATTAGCTCCTGTATCGATGGTCATATTGCAAGGAACTCCATTGATATGTCCCATGATGAAGAGCCCTTTACTGCTGCCACTCATCACAGAAATCTGAAGTGCTTTAAAATGGAGCTTTTCAATATCTGGCAATCTCCGCTCTGCCACATGCCCACTAATTTGTTTCCTGCCTCCTTGCTGGGAGACACTGTTATTTTCCATGGCTTGGGACATTCTGCAGTTTCTTCGTATGTGGCCTTGACCATCAAAGTCCCAGCACTTTAGGATCAATTTCTTGTCACTCCTATTCCATCTCAAGGCATTGACTTGTTTGGTTAAATTACCTAGACAAGCAGTCACTTGATCTGTTTACTCCTGGACTTCAGCAGTTCTGACTGAGTGGCGGTCTCTGCGAGATGCTAGCTTGTCTGTCTCAAATTTCATGGTGTACACTAGAGTGCTTTTTAAATCGTTGACATCCTCCATTCTCTGGGCTTTGTGTATCTCAGGATCCGGAATGCCATCGATGAAGTACTAGCAAATTTGTCTGTACTAGCGAATAAGGGACAGGATTTCCCTTATTTCTTATAGGCAGTCCAAAAAGGCGAGACGAGACACTGTCTTTCAACATCTGTGGCAAGCTCCTGGAATATTTCTGTTGACGAGATTTTAACTGAAGCGTGCTATAGTCTTTTAAACACTTTTCCCCAAAGTGCAGCTCAGATGTGCTGGATAGAGCTTCAAAGTCTAGCCTCTGGTTTCGGGGAAGAGTTTGAAGGCTATCCGCTGCATCTGCTCTCAATGAAGTGGCGAGATGGCCGGCTTTAGCTTTGGAATTCCATCTGTTTGCATTTGCCACTATGGAGAACTGCTTGCACACTTGCCAGGAGATCTTTCCATCATATGTAGATAGCTTTAGAGAGGGCTGAAATGACACATGTTAAAATTTAAAGGCATTAGAATTGTGGCCAGCTGCTGTTATGGATTTCTTTAAATTTCGAACTTTATTGGCGACAGCAGCAAAAAAAAAACCTGCGATCAGTTTGTTATTCGATTTGTTGTTGGATGGCAGAAACTGTTTGTTCGATTTGTTGTTCCACAGCAGAAACTCTTTCTTGAATTTCTCCAACTTTGTCGTCAACCATGTCTGTTCCGCCTTCTATAGCCTCGAACATATCTTTATTATGGTGGTAATTTCTGTCTTTATTTCTTCTTGATCAGCTTCAATCTTCTCTTGGTCCGCTTTCATCGCTTTTTGCCTCCCTCTCATCTCTTCTTGGCTGTCTTTCCATCTTCTTTGAATGCAGCAAAGGCTACCACCAGCTGTCTTAATTGCTCATCCATCACTCTTGTCATTGGCATTCAACCCCACTCCTGACACCAAAAATTGTTGCGTGCATGCAGGTTCATAATAGATTGAAGGCACACAGGTCCGATGATAGGTTACTGATAAAATTTATTTTATGAAAGGAAACACTTCACAGTTTTGGAACTTTCCACAAAAATAGTTGTGCAACTCTTCACAGTATCACAGAGTACAATCAGTAGTTACATTTCAAACTACTAAAAACATTAAGCACAACACAGTGCAAAACGCATCTGAAGAGTGAAGCTAACTCAGAGATATCTCAGTACTCCAGACACTCAGTACTGACACTGAAGTAACAACTCACAGCTACTGAGAAAGTGATGCTCTCTCCGGTTTCATATAGTTTTCACCTGGCCGCTGAGATATTTCTAGTACTTTCTGCTTCTCGAAATTACTGGAGGGCATATGAGGGCCGAATATGGCTCCAGCTGCATAGAGGTTCAATTTCAAAACCCATTACAGTTATACAGGGATCGGACCTAAATGTCTCCAAGTGTGGTTGCTTTTGGCGA
Source organism: Stegodyphus mimosarum (assembly GCA_000611955.2). Classification (NCBI taxonomy): domain Eukaryota; kingdom Metazoa; phylum Arthropoda; class Arachnida; order Araneae; family Eresidae; genus Stegodyphus; species Stegodyphus mimosarum. Next base: position 107,542 of record KK121675.1, on the reverse strand, counting down.
TTTCTCTCTAAATTTGGCAACAAAATTTAGTCGCCAAAATAATTGCCAGCTTGTCAATAAATCTGCAAATTAGTGAGATAGCCATCTACTCAATGTTTGCCCTTGTATTCTTATTTTTCCGGAAGACCATTGTCTCCCTACATTTTAATGTTACATTACACAGAAAAGTATAACAATTTCACATATAATTCCACTAAAATTATCTGTCTATGTACAAAATTCATAACAGTATTATATTATTTGAACAAGATTGAGCAATGAAATGTTTTTTCTTTGAAATGACTGAAAGCTTGCATCCATTTTTCTTCACAACTTTTATTATTCCAGCTTTCTTAACTGATCAAAAAAACTTTCACAATCGCCATTTCATCAAAAAGATGAGGTATGTTTATTGTATTATTGGCAGCAGATTCATTAATTTATTCACCTGAAGCTTCAGTTTCAGACCATGTTAAGTCTGTGTTGTTTATCCAAATAAAACGTTCTGCTTCACCAATGTTGTGTTCCCATAGCTCAATGTAAGAAAGACATTTGTCATAAAATGTTGTAAAATCTTGTAGGATTGTATTGATATTAATTCTGTATATTCATGGTTTAAAATTTTGCAAAATAACTGGAACAACTGGCTGGGATGCAGGGACCATATCATCAAACCAGGATAGTCCCAGTCAAAGCAGGATGTTTGGTAAGCCTACCCATTAGTGAGTCATTGTTTATTTCTTCATTTCTTCTTTTTTTCCTCCCTCTTCCCCAGTTTCTTCCGAAAGAAACCGAACTGTGTTTAGAAATATATTCTAGTTCAGTTAAACGAGTTTTCCTGTATATACAACGTCATATTTCTATAATGTCATGCAAAACTATTTTTTTACTTTGTTCTCATCCTTTAGGTTCTATGGAAGCTGCTGTAAAATTAATTAGAAGCATAGGTGGAAATGTCCAGTGTTGTCTGGCAGTCATTGAGCTCAATGAATTAAAAGGAAGATCAAAAATTTCAGCGCCCCTGTATTCTCTAATACAGTATTAGTTTTCATAATTAATGCATCATGTTATAAAATATACTGCAAAAAGCTGTTCATCTGTTTAATAACATTTGATTTATTTGAATCTAGTTATGGTACTTATCTAACATATGGTTTAATGCTAATTCATTGTAGTAATAATTTTTAACTGAAATTGTAAACATTTATAAAAAAGTTAGCATTAAGTGTATTTTAATGACGTTATGTTACTTAAAAAATTTTCTTAACCTTTGATAGCAATGTTAAATTTATGTGCTACAGAGGACATTTGTGTATCTGCAAAGGATTTTCATTCTTGCATTTGCAATTGATCACACATGGGAAAATTTTCATAAAACATTGAAAATGCGACAAGTTCCTGCCAAAACAAGGATGGGAAATTAACTTAGTATTATGTGTTCAGGATTTGCTTATTAAAAGAAGTTAAAGCTTATTATCTGAATACTTAAGTTGGATTTTAAAAAATTGCCATTTTCTTTTGAAATGTGATCTTATTTTTTATTTACTATAATTTTAATTTTATCAAATTTCATTCATTCCTCCCTCCCCTTTCTTTTCCTTTTTTGTATTGTTCTTTAATTTTTTTAACTATAATTTCCAAGATTATTTCATATACTTAATGTAAGTTTGTTTTTACTGAAAAAAACTGCTGTCATGTGTTTTGATAATTTATTTACTTGCTGTGTATTTTGTAAACTTTGTATGGAAACTGGCTAAATATGCTTATGGTTTCTAAGGCTTTAAAATTAGATAAAAACATTTGTATACTTGCATAACATGTGTTGATTTTGTTTATGTATACTATTATTGGATAGAGGAATTAATTAGCAGTGCCAAAATATGTTTGATCATATAACCTTAATTTTGCACTTATTATTTTACATCCTATATGACTTCAGTTACCATTTTTCATAATATATCAGATATATATTAATTTAATTGCATAGTTTCAGTATTTTTAGCAGCATTTAATTTCTTTGAAATTTTTTATAGTTTTTTTTTTTTTTTTTTTATATTATATTTTTTCTGTCTTCCTTATTTTGTAACATTTGAAGCATACTTATTCCAATACTTGTATGGTTGCTTTTGTATCAGGGTTGTATAAAATTGTTCATTGTCAGTGGCATGCTGTTGATGGACTAGAGAGACTATGCTAGTCTACTGACACTTCATGCATTAGCATTTTCTAGTATATTTTTACTTAACATTCAAAATCATTTAAAGGAGCATCATTTTACCTCATATGCAACTCCATGGCAATGGAGACTAGTTGGATTTTCATTTGAGCGAGAGTAGGTCGGATCTCACCGGTTCCGTGTAAGGAAGGATTAACTGGCTTTCATCTGCTCCCCAGCTGCCTAAGATAAGCTCTTAACTGGTGGTAGCTTGTAAGAAATTTAATTTTCGCAGTATTCTTGTAAGTAAAATTATTAAAAAAAAACATATAATGCTGCATTTTAGTTTGTCTTTTCTAAAGCATTCTTATGGTAAGTGAAATAATGCGAAATAAAGTTCAGTGTGTTTCATATTGAATGGGGCAAAAAGAAAGCATACATGTGAATGCCGTAATTATTTTATTTTGATTAATCAAATTTATAGTGAAACTATAAGTAGTGAACTATCTAAATTTCTGTGTAGTGAAACTGTCTAAGTTTCTGTAGATGTTTTATGTGTGCCCATCTGGCGACATAGCAAATATCATATGCGGTATTACCAGTTCCTCCCACACTCGTAATAGACTATCCGTTGTTAATGATTCGAACACTCCAGTTATCCTCTGCTTCAATTGCAGTAAGTCTTGGGGTAATGGAGGCGCGAACACTTTGTCTTTAACAAAACCCCATAGAAAAACATAACAAGGTCTTGTATCTGGGGACCTGAGTGGTCAACAAAGCAATGGGATATCATTTGACCCAATACGGCTAATCCAGCGGTGGGGTACTGGCATGCGTTTTTATGCTAATGTGGTAAAGCACCATCTTGCTGCAGAATAAAGCCAGGAACTGCTTACTCCAACTGAGAAAACAACCATATGAAAGATAGATGCACTTTACCAGTTATGCATGTATTTTATCTTCTTGTGCTGTTATGAGAATTTATACTTTTGTACCTTAACTGAGTTGTAGTATTTGCTGGATCGTGTAAATGAAATAATTTCTGAATGAATAAAATTTATTTTTATATTAAAATATGAGCATTTTTTGTTATTCTGAGTTTTATGTAATTAATTTTTAATAATTTATTTAATAGTAATAAATATTTACAAAGTTCCCCCGCACTGAAAAAGTCAGTTAAATACATTTTTTTTAAGTCCAAAGGGGCTTTGTCCCTGAAGGACTATTGTTTTCGTTTTGCGATTTTGCGTCGGAAACATTAAAAGTCTGTATCACTTTTCAAACTGTTGCCACAAAATATTGCAGCCCTGTATTACATTTAAAGAAATTAAATAATGAAGAATGGGCATAAATGTATGTATGTTTCTCGCACTGGGATAAAACGACGGTACCTAAAGCCATCGAATTTTGAATGCCGTAATCCTGCTGCGAATATAGGCATCTGGAAGCCCAAATTTGAAATTTGGAATTTGTTTTATTAACGATTTCATATTTTGTAAAACTTTAACGAATTTTTGATTAAGAAACTTGAAGGATTTCAAAGCGGGCAATGGCAACGTTGTACAGAAAAAAAAAGAAAAAAAAAAACATTTTTATCTGCAGCGTGTGAGACTGTGTGTAGGAAATTCTAAAGATATGCTCAGTTTAAAATTATTTTGCGATATTGTTCTTTAACTGAAATTTATGGTTTAAATGCGAAGAACATAATATTCAATAATTAAAAGTAACATACAAAATGTTTAAAAAACGCCCCTTTGGACGTAATTGAAAATCTGAAACCTTTCGGATTTTCTTTTATTTAATTATTTAATTTTTTATTTTTTCAGGGAAGATATAGAGGTCAGTACTGTGAAAAAGTTTTGTGTTTTAAGTAGTAATCTTGAAACAAAAGTTTCTTATTTCGAAAAGAAGACAATGTTGATTTACATTAATCTTTCTTTTTCTTGTGTAAAGTGGAAGTGCAAAGAAAGTGGCAGTAGTGTAGCACTTCCTACATGTTTCTAAAAACTATTCATTTTTTGTGAAGTGGCAACTTCATTATGCACATAGTCTGTTGTCGGATACCGATTTCAAAACTCGGCAATAAATCGATAATCCTAGAACTCAAACATCAAATGTACAAAGTATTTACACAACACTCATTTCATTCTTTGTAACATTAATAATTACGCGTTTATATTTTAAGCATCTAACTACGAATATATGAAAATAATTCTCTTTAAATTCAAAACATTAGAATACTCTTTTCAGTTTCCAGACTCAGAATTACAAAGTTACAAACGATAAACAGTAAAGTTATACTGACAACAATGTGCGTGCATAAATTTAACACTCGGGTTTCTACATCCTGTCACCTTGAGTTGGGAGACTTCAACAACTCAGTAATTAACAATGGCATTACAAATCAAGTCTTTCTGGTACTTTGATACCTGTTCCAGATCGAGTTGTTACAGTTCGTGCAATAGGTTCTGTTACTGGTGCTTGTGATACTTCAGGATGAGACGCTTTCTTTGCATTTTAGTTTGTACGTCCTTAGCCATTTCATAAGTAATCTCTAACGGAAACAACCGTTGTATCGTTCTCATTATTTCTTCACGAGCTTTTCGAAGTTTCACGAGTCTGTTGATTCTTTCTTTTCCATATAAGATCCAGAAACGTTTCCTCAGCAGATTAAGTAACATTTGAGTCCCCACATGTACGCAAAAAAAGGGGGTCCTACATTTTCCGTTCTACTGGGCTGATTGACGAAATTCAAATTGGGTTTTCCGTGTCTCGAAACCACGACGTAGGATATACATTAGATTGATATATATCTTTGTTCTAATATAGGTATTTTGACACAAAATGGGGCTTTTTCTGAAATTACATACCAATTTTTTTCCATATTTCGACTCTACGAGTCAAATTATGCCTAAATATTAAATTTTGTAAAATTTGGGGTGAAATTTTCGGAGAAATTGAAAAATTTAACTAGCGAATTTTTTTCAGTTTGAGCCAAGAATAATTCACTTGGCGAACTTCTTAATATGTGGCAAACTATTTTCCTTCCCTTCTGTTATGTATTACTTATTTCAGTTGTGATTTAAATTGTTTTAAAGGTAATGATTTAATTTATTTTGCTTCAGACTTAAAGATTAATTTTTTTTTTTTTTTTTGTAGTTGAACTTAAGTTTCTTTGGCTTGTTGAAAAGTAATTGTAGTCATTTAATTTGTTCTCTTGACAGTTTTGGTTAACGCTGATTTTAAGTTGCTTGAGTAATTAATTTTTCTTCTTTACTTTTGGTTGGTTAACTATTTAAATTTCTATTTAGTTAATATTTTTTTCTTAACCTTGGTTGTTAATGTTAATCTCTTGATAAGTTGACCCTTAAGGTCAATCTTTTTAAAGTTTTGTTTACACAAGTTGGTGTTTAAAGTTTAATTAAGTTTTAATGTGCCCCCTTTTCTGCTAAATTTGGGATCCATATTTTCTGACTATGGTGGTCGTTTTGGTGTTGTGGAGAATATAAAAAAATTTTCATACTTAATTATTGTATTTTAACTGAAGTAATTTTTATTTCCTTACTATGGTGGTCGTGTTTGGTGTTGGAATAAACCCAAGAAAATTATCTATGTAATTATTATATTTTTATTTTTAAGTACTTATCAGTATTGAAGTTAATTTGTGTGTAAAATCAATAATTAATACCCATCCCTTCAAAAAACTTTTCCGTTGCCTTTCCAAATAAATTTATTAGCTTGTTTTCGATTTCTTCACCTGCCAGACGGTAGTCTGTGAAACATCTGTCAACATTAGTAACGTTTGCACCCTGCGGAAGAGGCTAGATCCAACACTACTAACCCTGCCGCAAGGTCAGGGGGACGGGGTGTTTTGCTTACTCGCAGGCTTTTCCTATGCTGGAGTGGGACCCCTCGTCGAGGCTAGAGTTGATTGACCTTGGTGTATCAGCGATATTCGCCAATTTCTGGAGCTCATTCTACTTTGGGCTTCACCTTCCTGCGTGTTTTTCCCCTGGGGTTGCCGGGCTGTTGGCGGTTTTCCTACCATCTAAAATCGCCAATCGAGCAGTCTTGGCGAATGGAGTAAAAAGCTTGGGAGCTGGCGACGAGGGCGAGCCAGACACGCAGCCAGAGACGAAAGGAGACGGAACGGGGAGTGGGGAACGTGGCAAACCTCGCGAAAGAAAATACTATCTGAAGAGTAGCTGTCAGCGTTATCATAGAACCAACGATGTCGGAAGAAATGGATGAGAGAAGGCTACTATGGAGGGCAACACAAATGACTAAACTTTTTCTTAACTAATTACTTTCTTTTCTCTCCTTATAGAAGGCAAGCAATGGCTCTCTCTACTGCCATGATTCTGTAACAAGTAACCTTGCCATAGTCTGAGCCTACAATGTATCTACTATGTTAACTTCACTGTTTGGAACGTTAAATTGTGGTTGCGCTGTGACGTGGCCGAAGTTCGCTTGTCGGATGTCGGAGCCTACAATGTATCTACTATGTTAACTTCACTGTTTGGAAGGGTATGAAATTCTTTTTTAATTTTACACACCACCGCCACCAATGTAAAATTCTGTATTAATTCAGTAATATCTTAATAAATTCCATATTTAATTTTAACTTTCTTGTAATGTTTCACTTTTAATTTAGAACACTGGACCTGACTGTATTTTTCCACAACGCAAACTTAATTATTCTGTTGGAGCTCATGGTCACTATTTACGATTGATTTGAACACTAGTTTTACAGTAAATATTGTGTATATCATGTTGTCACAAACTTTACATATTCATGTGATTTAGAATTGTTTATCCAAATATTGACTTATCATTTGGTATTGAACTTAAAACATAAACACAAACTCTTAAGAATTTAAAAGCTCCAACACTTCCATAGTGCAGGGAAGGAAAAAAGTCACATCGTTCCTGCCTTTTAACATTGTGGGTGAGAGGAAAAAATGTCACATCGTTCTACTTTCAAATAATTTTAACAAAGTGCGTAAACCACATTTTGGTTATTATCGCTTTCAACAAATATGCCAAATTTCAAAACGCGCCAATATATAAATTCACGTATATCTTCGGAAATTTTGAATAAAAAGCTCTAAATTTGTGCTTAAATACACCTACTTTAAGATGATTGAAAACAATTTATAGGTTTAATTCAAAATATTTTTCAAAAAATTTATAAAAATTATTCAAAAATACAAATTTTAAAAATAGATTATAAAAAAATGGGTGAATTTTATTTGGAATTTTTTTGGAAACCTAAATTTCGAACTGTATAAGAAGGAATCAAATAAGTTTCATAAAGAAAGAGATACTGTTACGAATTTCACATTTATTTGGCTATTTATTTAGAATTGTAATTAAAATTCTTTTTTATTTCCCCGTGCAACACAGACGATTTTTGAAGAGAAAGGTACGTCGAAAAAAAAAAT
>KK121675.1:47394-90405 GCA_000611955.2 Stegodyphus mimosarum | reverse complement strand
ACTAGCGTGATCATCTGAGGGCTATGAAGTCCTGGCTTCAAATTCCAGTTCAAGCTTTGTTATTTATATGTAAAACGCAAAAATTATTAGAAAAATTCAGAAGCAAAGGTAGTTTGTACAAAAATTCAGTAAGACTGAAGTCCATCTGTTATTTCAGAGAATAAACAAGAATGATTTACTTTTAGGAGACTGTACTAGAGAAATGATAAAAAATTTCAACATTGTCATTCGAATAATGTTATTGAATGGCACCATGTTTTCGTACTCAAAATCTTGCATATTTGTATACAAAAACATGGAAGATAATCGCTTATTGGGATAAAAAATTTGGTTAATAGGATCAGAGTATTATCAAAAAGAGAAATTTTTTATGAAGTAAATTCGCCAGTTAAATTCAAAATAAATTATAAAAATTGCCAAATGTCAGTGTCCCCAAGTAAGTCGTTAAGTCTCCCAATAACTCGGTTTCGATTTTAGTCAATCATTTCACACTAGGTGAAAACACAGCCTTAGATTAAGATAAATTTTGAATAATTGAATTAATTCTGAGAGCGATCAGCCACAGCTCTTCTCCAGGGGTAAAAGTATGTATACAGAATCGTCCCACTGAAGTAAAAATTACCTGAAAACATCTACACTAAATTTAGTTTTTTTTTTAGCCCAAAGGAGCGTTAGCTCAGAAGGGATGTTTATTTCGTTTTGTCATTTTGCGTCGATTCACTGTAAATGTCCGTATCACTTTTCAAACTGTTGTCACCAAATATTATCGTTCTGTGTTATATTTAAAGAAATTAAAATAATGAAGAATCTACATAAATGTATATATGTTTCTCGCATTGTGGTAAAACAACGGTACCTACAGCCAGCAAATTTTGAATAACATAATCCTCCTCCGAATATGCGCATCTGGAAGCACAAACTTGGAATCTGAAATTTGTTTTATTATCGATTTGATATTTTGTAACACTTAAACGAATTTTTGATTAAGAAGCTCAACGATTTCAAAGCGAGTAATGGCGACATTGTACTGAAAAAGAAACAGTTAGCAAGACTATATATCGGAAATTCTAAAGATATGTTCATTTCAAAATTATTTTGCGATATTGCTGTTGAATTGAATTTTATAGTTTAAGTGCGAAGAATATGATATTTAATGAATAAAAGTAACACAGAAAACGTTGGATAAACGCCCTTTTGGAGCTTCATGTAAAATCTGAAAGCTTTCAGATTTTTTAGCCTAAAGGATCGTTTGCTCAGAAGGGCTATTAATTTCGTTTTGGCATTTTGCGTTGAAATGTCGGTTCATTTTTCAAACTGTTGCCACCAAATATAAGAGCTCTGCAGTATATTTAAACATATTAAATTGGAAGAATCTGCATAAATTTGTATATGTTTCTCGCAGTGTCATAAAACAGCGGTACACTGCGCAAAAATAAAGGGGGGGGCAATTCTATATCTCCCTTTCTACTGGGCCGATTGACGAAATTGGAATTGCATTTTTCATGTCTCGAAAGCGCGACTTAGGATATATATATATAAGATTTTTATATAGCATCATTCTAACATCGGTATTTTGATACAAAATTGGACTTTTTCTAAAATGACATGCCATATTTCGATTCTACGACTCAAATTATGCCTAAATATTAAATTTTGTAAAATTTGGTGCGAAATTTACGGAGAAATTCAAAAATTTATCTTGTATTTTTTCAGTTTTCGCCAAGAATAATTTACTTCGCGAACTTCTTAATTTATAGCAACCTATTTTCCTTTTCTTTTTTACATTACAGACGAGCGGAAAGAAAGTTATCGTTCTTACTTTCAAATAATTTTAACAAACTGCGTAAACCACATTTGTGTTATTATCGCTTTTAAGAAATATACCAAATTTCAAAGCGCGCAAATTCACGTATATCTTAGGAAATTTTGAATAAAAAGATCTAATGTTTTGCAGGTATGCTTAGAAATGCATCTACTTTAAGATGATGGTAAAACTTTTATAGATTATAATTCAAAATTTTTGAAAAATTCATAAAAATTATTTAAAAATATAAATTTTAAAAATAAATTATAAAAAATGGGCGAATTTTATTTGGAATGAACCTAAATTTCGAAATGAGGAAGAAGGAATCCAGTAAGTTTAATAAAAAAAGAGATTTTAATAAATATATATCAAATTCAATGTTAATTGAGGCGTTAAAATTTTGAGAGCTAATTTTTTAAAAACTACTCGCGCGATTTTCGCAAAATTTGGTAATTTGGCATAATTTGAGTCGTAGAATCGAAATATGGAAAAAATTGGCATGTCATTTCAGAAAAAGTCCGATTTTGTGTCAAAATACTATTAGAACAACGCTATATATAAATCTAATACATATCCTAAGTCGCGCTTTCGAGACATGAAAAACTCAATTTGAATTTTGTCAATCGGCCCAGTAGAACGGGAGATGCAGAACTTTCCTTTTTTTTTTTCTTTTGCGCAGTGTATCTAAAAACATCAAATTTTGAATAACGTACGTTTTCATCCGACTACGGGCATCTGGAAGCCCAAATTTGGAATTTGTTTTATTATCTTTTTCATATTCTGAAAACTTTAACGAATTTTCGATTAACAAACTGAACGATTTCAAAGCAAGCAATGGCAACACTACGGGGTGGGGATATATCTCCAGCTCGCGAGTCTGTGTATCGGAAATTCTAAAGATATGCTCATTTTAAATTTTACTCATATCACATATATGCTCATTTCACATTTTAAAATTAATTTGCGATATTATTTTAAACTGAATTTTATGGTTTAAGTGCGAAGAACATGATATTTAATAAATAGAGGTAACACGAAAAACATTGAATAAACGCCCGTTTGCGTGTAATGTAAAATTTGAAAAATCTGAAAGCTTTCAGATTTTTTAGACCAAAGGAGCGTTAGCTCAGAAGAACTATTAATTTCGTTTTGGCATTTTGCTTTGAAATGTTGGTTCACTTTCAATTGAATTAATTTTGAGAACGATGAGACACAGCTCTTCTCCAGGGTTAAAAATTATATATACAGAATTCCCCCACCCCACTGAATTTAATATTCTCTGAAAACATCTACCCCAAATTTAGCGTTTTTTTTTAAACTACATTTTAAAATATCTGAGATGTGAGAAGTGTATTCGGAAGCTTCATTTAAAAAAATTTTTAAAAATACAAAATATTATTATTTTTCCAAAACTCTTTTTTTAAAAGGAGTCGAAAGGATTAAAGTTCAACGTGTCCAAAAATCAAAGGAAAATAAACAGCAGATTTTTTAAAATAAGTTTTTTTTAAAAAAATTCCGCTGAAAAAGTGTTGAACTCACCTTCCTAAATAAATTCGTATTGAATCGATTTATTGAAATACGAAATTTATTTTAAGTTCGTAAAATAGCTAAGTGTCTACGCATTATTTCTATTGGAGTGTGGACAAGGAGCAGCATGTCAAATTAAGTGATGTAAAGTAGTGTTTCTTCTATTTATAAAAGAGGGCGCTAGTAAAAGGTTAAGTTGAGTGATAAGCTGCTGTATGTAAGAACCCTTTAAAAAACTATTTAAAATTATTCTGCAAACTATATGTAATGTAAAAAGTGTGTTCTGTAGCTAAAAAATGTTTTTACATCTAACTGTTTAGTAATGTAAAAATATATAAAAATTGTGAAAAAGCAAACTGTTGTAATGTGAAAAATGGATTACTAAGGACTAAGGAGTATAAATGTTTTAGTAAATTTAATTTATGAAGTATTTTTGAATTTAAAAAAATTATGAAAGTAAAAAGTATTGTAATATTTAATTATATTAAAACTGAATTTAAGATGTGTAATAAAACTTAATTTAAGATGTGTAATAAAACTTACTAAATACTGGCCAAAAAGTTAAGGAAAAAGAGAAAAAGATTAAAATTTTCACTTAATTCGGGCTACAATTGAGACTTTTGAAAAGAGTTGGCCCTTTCTTAGTAAAAGGAAAGAATCCAGTATTAAATATACATTTTTACAAAATATTTATAAGATAATCCCTTAATTCTTCAAAATCCTTCATTACCCTCCAGTTAAGGTTTAAGGTAATGTTATCATACTATAAAGAGTCAATAAATTATAAACAAAAGTTAATGCCTGCCTTTTTAATATATAAATTAATAAATTGTGTTGGGACTTGGTTATTAACCTGAATATCAATTAGTTTTATTATTTCATCTTTTAAATCTTCTATTTTAGTACAAATTTTTTTTATTCTGATTATTTGGCTATAAAACGTGTTACCTATTATTTTTCTAGAGATATTAGAGTTCCAATTAATTAGTTTAATAGTATTAAAATAGAAATCTCTAATTTTATCATATAATTTAATTTTACTGTGTTTAATTATAAGTAGGTCAAGGTATTCAATAATATCTTGATTAGTATTAGTTTTATTAAGTGTTAAACTATTTGGGTAAATTTTGAATTGTTCTAAAGCAGAATTATTATTGAAAGTTATAATATCATCAATGTAAATGTATTCTTAAATAACTTTAATTCATTCTTATTCAAACTAAGTCGGAATTTATATTCATAAGCAAAAAGGAATAAGTTACATATTTGCGTAGAACTGTTTGCTCCCATTGGTAATCCTCTGATCTGCTGAAAGATCTTATTATTGAATTTAATGTAGTTAGTAAACAATGCACAATTCAGGTAAGTTTTCCATCTATCAATTCAAAGGATGTTAAGCATATCAGGAAAAAGTTGTGGAAGTTGCATTAAACTAGTAAAAATTTCTTCTAATGGTTGAAAAGTATGAGGGTTCTCAAAGTCATAGCAGTTAATATTCTTAATTTCTGAAATTTTAAATATGTTGAGAACTGGAGTATTATTATAAATAATCCAACTATAGTTACGTTGTTTGTTAACCAGTTGATGAATTAAAATACAGATTTTTTTAAGTAAAATTGCAAATATGTAACCTATATTCTTTTTACAATTATTTGTAAAAAGAATTGCAATAAATCTAAATTTGAGTGGTGATTTATGGACTTTAGGAAGAGCATATAGATTTGCTAATCTATTGTAGTTAGATGGTTGTGAAATTGGGAGTTTTTTATGAATTGCTTTAAGTTTCTTTGAAATGACATTTTCTTGTGAATTGGTTAGTTTGTAAGTAACGCCATTATTCAGTTCATTATTAATTAGTGAGACATAAAAAATTTTGAAATAAGGCTGAAATTATTACCGGCTTTGTCAATTTTTGTAATAATGAATTTTTGTTTCAAATCTTGTAAAAGAGGATTGACGAAATTCCATGGTAAATTGCTGTCAAATTCAGTGCTTCGAATGTTTTGCTTTAATTCTCCTAATGCCATAAAGGCAGAATTTGGAATATTTAATATGTAAATAGTTTTAACTGTGAACTCGTTAAGATTTTTTTCGAAACTTTTAAAACTGTGATTTTTGCCAATTTTCGAGACTGGTCTGAATTTGGTGCCTTTTTCCATTAAATTTCTTAAAAGCTGGTTTTTTACTATTGTTAAATTGCCAGTAACAATATGTTTATGATATTCGTGTATGTAGCCTTTGTATTGAAGTTCTTGGCAGTATCATTGGGTTGCAGAATCTAGATCATGGTGGTCAATTAACGATTTGCTAAGAGGTTTTTGATGCTTAAAAGCTGGTGAGATTTGTACTTTAGTAGCTGGAAATTGTTGTTGACATTTTCTGAAAATTTTGCTGAACTGAATATTGTCATAGTTTGGACGTAGGAAGTTGATTTTGCAGTAAAATTTATTGCACTCGTTACTGGTAGAGAATTAAAATTGCAAAAATCTATTACTAGGTCTCTGATTATATTGTGTCCGGTAAAATGCTGTTCGATAAATTTAATAAGAAAGATTAAGAATTTGTGCTAACAAGTATGCAACCAAGTAATGATATTTTTGGTGAAATTTTCTGTAAGAAAGTAATTATTTATGTTATAGTTTAACCTTACTGTATCTATTGTCGAAAAAAAATCTATTTTTCTGTTTATTACCTGCTCTGGTTCCTCGTGATCTTTTTTTACCAAACAATTTAAAATGGCAGTAAGTTGGAACTACAGAATTTAACTTAATGTGTTGGTTGAATGTATTTAGTCCATATGGGTAAAGTGTTTTGAATTTAAGCGTGTACAGTGACTCTTGAAATAATCTTTCTTTGTATTCAGGCACAATGTCCAAAATTTGAATACTAATTTTGCTGAAATCATGTATTTGAAAATGCTCTAATTCTGTTGTATTAGACGAGTCAAAATTAGTGGAAGCAAATTTTTTAATGTGTGCTCTGTGGTTGTTAAGTCTAATATTAAGACTATTTTTGGTTTGCCCTACGTATTTAAGTATACGAAAGTGTTACAAGAGATAAGATAAATGCAATTAAAAGTTTTTCAAAAGGGGAGTTGTTTTGTGGCTGTGATATTAATAGGCATAGTACTAACTTTAGAAGTAAGTTATTTGCTAGAATGACATTTATGGAAATTTATGTAATTGAGACGAGCCATGATTAAAATAAAGAGGCAGCTAACCTACAATACAGTGAATTTTTAAAGTAAAAATTCTTAACTCAATTTTTGAATAGGAAAATTTCAAAATACTGGGAATTTAAATGGTATTGTCAATTTAATTCACTAAAAATTAAAAAAACTAATTGTATATAAACATAAGTAAAAATTGATAAACAAAAGTAAACCAAACGATTAGAACTTGAAAGTTTCATTTAGAAAAACAATTTTAAGAGAAACAAATTAGGTAATTAGCGCTAATAGCTGCTAAGTACAAACAATATTGTTTCAAAAGAATATAGTAAAGTTAAATTAAATTTAAATAATTCTCTTACGCCATTGCTGCAAGGAATGAAATTTAAATTTAACATAATTTCTATTCGTAAAAAGCAATTTAAAGTAAAAAATTAATTATAGAAATAGGTTTAAAAGAAATTATAAATAATTTATATTACTGCGAACTAATCTACAATACCATTTAAATTCTGAGAACATAAGAAAATCAAGGGCAAGTATCAAAATCTATTAACAAATATAAAATTGTAATACATTTTTTTTAAATCCTAAAAATAATAAAAAATATGCATAGCTGAATAATTGTTGAGCTGTCGGAAGACAGACTTACCAAGGGGAAGTTGCCCTCAAACCTACCTCTTCAATTATTCAATTAGTGTTTCGTTATTTATGTAGGCAAGTGTAAAATTCAAAACCAAAAGTAAAACCAAATGATGTGACCTACCAAAAGCAATTCAAACGAGTCGAACTTTTAGAAAAGAACAAATCCAAGCCAATACAAAACAAGACCCTTTATAAAACCAATTTAATTTAGAAACTCTTGCCCACAAAAAACTTCCCCGACACGAATATGCATATAAAAAAAGATACAGATACTATTAACATACAAAAAATAAGCTAGAAACTAAATTTAATAATACTAAAATAATATAATAAAGTCAAGTAAAAAGGAAGTTTTAAATTAAATTAATTAATTTATCATTATTTCTATTGGAGTGTGGACAAGGAGCAGCATGTCAAATTAAGTGATGTAAAGTAGTGTTTCTTCTATTTATAAAAGAGGGCGCTAGTAAAAGGTAAAATTGGGTGATTAGCTGCGGTATGTAGGAACCCTTTAAAAAACTATTTAAAATTATTCTACAAACTAAATGTAATGTAAAAAGTGTGTTCTGTAGCTAAAAAATGTTTTTACATCTAACTGTGTAGTAATGTAAAAATATATAAAAATTGTGAAAAAGCAAACTGTTGTAATGTGAAAAATGGATTACTAAGGACTAAGGAGTATAAATGTTTTAGTAAATTTAATTTATGAAGTATTTTTGAATTTAAAAAAATTATGAAAGTAAAAAGTATTGTAATATTTAATTATATTAAAACTGAATTTAAGATGTGTAATAAAACTTAATTTAAGATGTGTAATAAAACTTACTAAATACTGGCCAAAAAGTTAAGGAAAAAGAGAAAAAGATTAAAATTTTCACTCAATTCGGGCTACAGTTGAGACTTTTGAGAAAAGTTGGCCCTTTATTAGTAAAAGGAAAGAATCCAGTATTAAATATACATTTTTACAAAATATTTATAAGATAATCCCTTAATTCTTCAAAATCCTTCATTACCCTCCAGTTAAGGTTTAAGGTAATGTTATCATACTATAAAGAGTCAATAAATTATAAACAAAAGTTAATGCCTGCCTTTTTAATATATAAATTAATAAATTGTGTTGGGACTTGGTTATTAACCTGAATATCAATTAGTTTTATTATTTCATCTTTTAAATCTTCTATTTCAGTACAAATTTTTTTTATTCTGATTATTTGGCTATAAAACGTGTTACCTATTATTTTTCTAGAGATATTAGAGTTCCAATTAATTAGTTTAATAGTATTAAAATGGAAATTTCTAATTTTATCATATAATTTAATTTTACTGTGTTTAATTATAAGTAGGTCAAGGTATTCAATAATATGTTGATTAGTATTAGTTTTATTAAGTGTTAAACTATTTGGGTAAATTTTGAATTGTTCTAAAGCAGAATTATTATTGAAAGTTATAATATCATCAATGTATCTAAATGTATTCTCAAATAACTTTAATTAATTCTTATTCAAACTAAGTTGGAATTTATATTCATAAGCAAAAAGGAATAAGTTACATATTTGCGTAAAACTGTTGACAATGAACCTGAACACAATTCAGGTAAGTTTTCCATCTATCAATTCAAAGGATGTTAAGCATATCAGGAAAAAGTTGTGGGAGTTGCATTAAACTAGTAAAAATTTCTTCTAATGGTAGAGAAGTATAAAGGTTCTCAAAGTCATAGCAGTTAATGTTCTTAATTTCTAAAATTTTAAATGTATTGAGAACTGGAGTATTATTATAAATAATCCAACTATAGTTATGTTGTTTGTTAACCAGTTGATGAATTAAAATTGCAAATATGTAATCTATATTCTTTTAATAATTATTTGTACCATTTGCAATAAATCTAAATTTGAGTGGTGATTTATGGACTTTAGGAAGAGCATATAGATTTGCTAATCTATTGTAGTTAGATGGTTGTGAAATTTGAAGTTTTTTATGAATTGCTTTAAGTTTCTTTGATATTTTCTTGTAAATTGGTTAGTTTATAAGTAATGCCATTATTTAGTTCAGTATTAACTAGTGAGACATAAAAAAATTTTGAAATAATGCTGAAATTATTACTGGCTTTGTCAATTTTTGTAATAATGAATTTTTGTTTCAAATCTTGTAAAAGAGAATTGACAAAATTCCATGGTAAATTGCTGTTAAATTCAATGCTTCGAATTATTTGCTTCAGTTCTTCTAAAACTTCATGTTTCCATGCCATAAAGGCAGAATTTGGAATATTTAATTTGTAACTAGTTTTAACTGTAGCATTGCGATCACATTAGTCAGAATGTTGATCAGAATAGAGACACATTATCCATTTTCGTATACAAACGGACGGTATTTGGGCAATTCGATAAAAATATCCGATAATAACATTAACCGCGATCACATTAAGTGGCACCTATTGTAGTCTGAATTTATGGTCTGTTATTTTTCCGCGAAAAGGAAGTAAACGTTTGTTCGTTAGTTTCACTTTTTATGCATTAGAGTTCTAAAGTAAGACAATTTTCACGTGTCTCGATTAGCTCCAGACCTATGAGCAGAATTTAGTGAAATCTGATTTGGGTACAAGTTGATATAATACAAAATTATATACCGCGTGTTAAACACGCCGTATTAAAGTGGGGCGTGTTAAACCGTGTTTTTTGCATGAACATTTCGACATAAAACATAAGTACTTTTCGAAATGTTTCCAGTGTGTTCTATATGACGTGCTACAGTTCTGCCTGTAACAACTGGGTCCTTAGAACGTACATCTGAACGTACAACAATGGTAATTTTCAAAACATTCCCAAGACGTTTTCTAAAGTACATTCTACGCGACGTGCAAAAGCGATGCGTGTTCCAATAATATTCTTTGGACGTACGTTTCAACATACATCTCTAGTACTTTTAGCAAAGTTCCCAGCTCGGATCATAATGTATGTTTTATATGATATGCTAAAATGGTACGCGTTACGACTGTGTTCTTAGCATGTGCATTTCAGAGTGCAACACTGATACTTTCCGAAATGTGCATGTGTCATAAAAGTACGCGCTATTTACATTATATTCAGAACAAATACCTAACTTTCAGACAACCACAGCCCTACCAGTGGCTGAGTGTTTAAGACAGCTGAATACATGTATTTCAACCTATGTTTGAGCACAAACGATAGCGGTGATTGCATGATTGTTTTTCCAATGTGTAGTGGGAGTACGAGCCAATTTCCATTAGAAAGTCTTCCATGAAGGCATCCCTTCACTCAAGTAACTAATCCTCGTGTGCTTTGCCGTACTCAAGCGACCAAATACGAACTAGGTGAACTATATAATTTGTTAAAAGTTAGAATATTTTCACTTCTGTTAGGATATCTTATGGCATGTTACGTTATGTTTTGTTGCAGTACGTTAGAAATTCTTTTCCACATTTTATCAATAAAACAGTCTACTTTCCTTTTTCTTTCCGCCCTCCCTTTTAAATCGCAGAGCATTTTTTATCTACAGAAACGTATCCAGCAAACACCATTTTCCATTACTTCAATTTTACCATAAAAAAACTCCCTATTGGATGCCGTTAAATACGCCTCGTGCTTAACAAAGCATGGTAGAAAGAATGAATAATACATTTTTCTTAATTCCTTGGACACTTCCGGAGACTGGTATCAGTAGCAAAAACAGTGAAAGTAATTCGATAGCTCCTCTAAACTTCCGGACCGGATGGTCTGTTTCAATGTTTTGTTTGTAATCAAATTGTGCTGGATGTTGGAGTATTAAGCTTTGTAAAAAGAAACATCTGCCGGCGCAGGATGCAAATATTTAGAAGTCTTGATTTTCGATGTCGACTGCGGGATGAAATCAGGGATTTAAAACCTTTTTTTGCATCGTCCCCTTTTAAAAGAATGGTTTTCTTCTTTTAAAAAATGGTTCCCAATGAACCTCATATTCCATAATCATAATACAAGTAACTTCCCATAAATAACTTGAAGATAACAATTATACTCAGAATATGAATAAAAGTTTTGAAAAAATGGTGTATTAGATTTATGTTTGTATTATTATTAACTTTAATTTCACAGTTTCTAAATGTGCTTGCTTTTGGACTCACTTCCGATAAGACAATTTTCTCTTCTTTTAGTTTTCTTAGTAACACACATTTTCTCCCCTAACTAAACTTTACTTATTAGGAGTTGTGCCTGCCGATTTGGCCGTTAGAAAGCGCTGAAATGAATATTTGATTTTGCATATTTTTATGGCAACCCTGTTGCACTCTATGTTTGGAATTGTTTCAAAAATCGACTGAGTCGGTAATAATAATTTTGAACTCTTGTTTTAAGAGTAATTTAAAATAGCGGTAAAAGTTTACAACTGGCTGCCTCTTGTTTTCTTGGCGATTCTTTTTTGACGCCAACTTCGGTGCCAGCAAGGCACCATTTCAAGATGGCCGCTACACAAAATTAAAATAAGAAGGCAAAGAATTGCACAAACTCGATGTCTATGTACACATCGATCTATTTTCACTTAAAAAAATAGCAAAGAATTGCACAAACTCGGCACTGTGCATTTTTTGACTTTGTACACATCGATCTATTTTCTCTTAAAAAAATTCCATCATGGTAACCAGAAATGGGGTTTCATCGCCAAATTGAACAAAATATGTCGCCAATCGAAGAAGCACCCAATTCTACACCACTAGAGCTTAGCTAATATGTTGTAAATAAACTTTTGTACATAGTTAGTTCGTGTGTTGATTTATTCACATGCGGAAGTGATTTTATTAAACCGTTTAACGGTAAGAATTATAAGACTAACCTGCTTGGAAGTGCAAATGGTGCTTTATTTCTTTGGCTACTAGCGACAGGGTGTTTAAACTGTTCGGAATATAAAATGTATCAGGTAAGCAGATGCTTATTTATAATTTGATATATTTTTATATATAGTATAAAAGTAATGGATAGCCTTGATAAATTGAAGCGGAAACGCGCAGTTTTGCGTACCACTACTACAAAAATGTTAACAAAAGTTGAAGCTATTTTAACTAAAGCGTCGGAAATGACTCATGAACAAAAAATTGATCAGTTAAGTGTTCGCAAAGAGCAATTAATTGTAAAGTATGATGGTTTTAAACAAGTGAATTGTTTTGAAATCAAAAGTAGTTTAACCCTATGAAGATACTGGATCCCAAACTGAAGTTGTTGAAGATTATAATGAAAAAATTATTGAATGGAAAAAATAGAATTATTCGGTATTTAGATAAAAATTTGAACTCTAAGCCTCAAGTTAATTTTCATGATTCTAGCGTTTTAATTAGTGAAAGTAGTGTTTCTAGTAATAATACTGGGCCTAAATTTATAAAGCTTCCAAAGCTTACAGTCGAAAAATATTATGGTGATTCTTGCTTATGGCTTGTGTTTTGGAGCCAATTTTCAAATGCTGTAGATAGTAATGAGCGACACCAGTTGATAAATTTTGTTCTCGCTTCTTGGTTATTTGTGAAATCGCTGCTTGGTGGAAGTGCAGCTGATGCTGTATCTGGGTTTTCATTAACTAAATGAAAGTGTAGTTCTGCAATTTCCCATTTGAAAGAACGGTTTGGTAGAACTGATGTCGTTATTAACGCCTATATGAGTAATCTTTTAAATCTCAATCCGGTAAAAAATTCTTCTAACTTAAGAGCTTTCGGGGAGCTCTATGATAACTATGAAATTCAGATTCGTAATTTAAACTCTTTACGGGTTGCATCTGGAAGTTATGGTAATTTAATTACGCACAATTTTACTTAAGCTGATTCCATCAGATATTGCTTTAGAATTTAATAGAATGCGTGTCAAACGTTCGGAGTGCGATATCAATGAACTAATCTCCTTTTATTAAAGAACAAATAGAATCGCGTAAAGTTACGATGCATTTGAAAAGTTTCGTAAAGGTATCTCATGATAAAGCAGAGAAATATAGACAACAAAATTTTAAACATAATATTCCTACAGCGTCTGCTTTGTCAACTGGTGTTAAGAATAACTGTTTCTTTTGCAACAGTTCAGAATATAATACTAATTTCTGTGAATCGCTTTCAATTCTTGAGAAGCGTAAAAAACTAAAGAACGAAGGGAGGTGTTTTGTATATTTTAGGAAATTCCATATTGCTGCGAAGTGTAAATTTCTAAATGAACGTTGCAAAATATGTGGTAGTAAGTTTCATAATGCTTCGATTTGCATGAAACCAAAAGAAAGGCCCTCTGAAGTTCCTAAAAATGAAAGTGATACCATAGTAACTTCCGTTTCTCAATTTGAGATTGAAAACTCATATTTATTTAAAGAAGTTATATTGCAAACATGTTGCCTAAAATAGCATGCGATTTATTTAGTCAAAATTTGCTTTGTGTCTTTTTGACAGTAGTAGTCAATGGACATTTATTACGAAAGAATTAACATCATACTTAAAAACCCCAGGTTGTAAGAAAGGAAAAATTGCTAGTACATTCTTTCGGCTCGCTTAAAGCAAAACAAAAGATTTATGACGTTGTTAAGCTTATCTTACAGCAGCGTTTCTCAAACAGTGGGACGCGCCCCTAAGGGACGCGCATTTAGATGATTGGAGGCGCGCACTACAGATTGAAAATAAAATGATAATAATAAAATGCTAGATAGATTAGAAAAAAAACTCCATTGAAATTTTATTTAACAATGATAAAGAAACATTCTAAGGACTAATGGCTAACATGAGTTTGTTTTAAGGCGCACTACTTCTCTAAATTTGGTTGCATGTTAGAGATAGTCACTCGGAGTTTATTTCCTACTTGAAGTTTATTTCTGTATTTAGATTTTAAGGCAGCAAGTGCATAAAATCCAATTTCACAAAGATAGAGGTCGGAAAAGGCAACAGAATTCTAAGCGCTTTGCCTTTTATAACGGAGTAGTCGTTTGGAAGTTCAGTTCAGAAGCTTCTTCTTGTAGTGATAGTCCGACAGGTCTATTCTCAGATGTATTTAAAACCCGGCTCCAGTCTGGCAACTTGATATCATTTTCTGCAAAGAAGTATACTTTGAAATTCTCGCTCAAGTTTTCTAAATGGCTTCCCACGGTTTTTAGTATCTCAACTTTGTGATTATCTTCCAATGGGGAATCTTTCACAAAATCGCACAACGTGCGAAAGATTTCAAAACTTTTTTCTTTCAATTTAGTATCCATAACTGCATTTTCTTGCAAAAAAAATCAATCTTTTGACTCAAATCAAATATATTTACGTCTTTTTTTTGCAGCTGAAGACTGAGTATATTAAGTTTTTTAAAAATATCTACTAAATAAGAAAGCTTCAATAAAATAATCTGTCGTAGAAATCTGTTGAATGCTTGTGACCCTCTTCGCTCAAAAATATCGCTATTTTCCTTAGTTCAAAGACACGTTGAACCGCATTACCGCGTGACAACCATCTGGATGAAGAATAAAATAGCAAAGATTGATGTTCAGCTCCCACATCTTCACATAGAACAGACATCCTTCATTTTAGTGGCCTGTTTTTTATGAACTACTTCAATAACTACTATCAAAACTGTTAGTTTAGTCCAGGACTCAGCGATTTTGATGCTGACGCTTCCCGATGTATCATGCAGTGCGTCCAGATAATTCCTGAACATTCATTTTTTGCCAGCGCTTGTAAAACTATTGTATTCAACAGACATGGCTTGAGCTCCATCGGTGCAGATCGCAACACAATTTTTCAACTGCAGATTCGCTTTAGTAATAGCATCATATGTAATCTTGAACAATTCGGTGGCCGTAGTTCTTCCTTGTATCTGCTTGCAAAATAATAAATCTTCACATATTTTAGAACTTTGACAGAATCTAATATGGCAAATCAAATGGGAATCATTACTGGAGTCAGTTATTTCGTCAAGTTATTTAGCAAACAATTTTCCACTAAGCTCAGATTCAAGTTGCTGCTGAATGTCAACCGATGTATCGTTAATTCGTCGACAGATTGTATAATTTGACATAGGAATATTGTTAATTTGTGAAGCAAAATTTTCATCGAACATTATTTATTGCAATATCTTTGCAAGCGGGTAAAATGAGTAGCTCTGCAATAGTGTGGGGGTTTTTTGCATTTAGCTACTTTGTAAGCCACTCTGTATGATGCTAAGACAGCCTTCTCATTTACTGCCAGCACTTTATGGAAATTTGACTTCTGTTTTTGAACAATCTCGGTTTTTCCACAAAAACGTCAAGCGCTTTATTGACATATTCTCTGTGCAGCGTTTCTTGATGCCTCTTCAATTTATTTGGTTTCATGCTATCTGCAGCCAATACTTTTAAAGCGATAACGCATTGAGGTTTTTCTTCGCCACGTACTTCAAGACTGGTAAAGTCGAAATTTAGATACGATTGGTCATATCTTCTCGTTTTAGATTTCGGACTATCTCCACTTGAACCTGTCGATGTACAAGCCACATCATCATCAAGTTTTCTTTTTTAAAATTTATCCGTACTACATCTACTTATAATCCCAATAATGCTACTTAGTCTTAGAAATCCTGAACTGAGAATATCGCGTGTGCGCTTCTCTATTTATAGTCGTATTGCTTCAATTCATACAGTTCGAGAAAGGTCAGGAAGCTTGGATACGTGGCGCGAACTTTCCGACAGCATCTAGACTAGACTATTCGGCGCTCTAAACTAAACAGTGCCTAATGTTATATGAATTCCTAGGTCTACGGATTGGGGGGCGAAAATTTTTCGAATTAAAACAAGGGGCGCGAAGAACAAAAGTTTGAGAACCACTGCCTTACAGAATGCGAAACTTCCCGAGCGAAATACATGAAACACATGCATTGAAGCGTTGGTGACAGATACAATTTTTACCGCGATGATTTATCCGTCTAGACTAAACACAGATGTCAAATTCAAATTTAAAAAAAAATGCGAGTTATCTAATTGGAATATGTTATTGATAATCGCCGATCATCTCTGGCACATAAACAGTCCAGAGACAGTAGAAAAATAACAAAATCGCTTTTTGTATGTGAAAGCTTATTTGAATGGTTACTTAATGGTTCCATACATAATAATGCAAAGGGAAAAAATAAAAATGCGTCCGTTTTCAAGTTGTCGTTGAGAATGCAGAACAGGAAGATTTAAAGAAATTATGGGACCTTGAAGCAATTGGTATTAGTGACAATGAATTTTCAAAAATAGGTGAAGAAATCATTAATAAATTTGAAAACGGTTTAAAATTCATTAATAACAGATGTGAAGCGAAATTATTGTGGAAGGATAGTAAGGATGGGTTAGGGACAAATTTCAAAATAACGAAGCATCGTTTTTTTTCGAATTAAATCGCAAGCTTGCAAAAAATGACGATCTTCTCCGACAATATAAAAACATTGTTACTGAAAAAAAGAGAAATAAGGTAGTTGAAGAATGTTCAGACAATGGCATTGAGAACC
This sequence comes from Stegodyphus mimosarum, assembly GCA_000611955.2. Lineage (NCBI taxonomy): Eukaryota > Metazoa > Arthropoda > Arachnida > Araneae > Eresidae > Stegodyphus > Stegodyphus mimosarum. The sequence goes on along the minus strand of KK121675.1, from coordinate 73,811 downwards.
GTTATTTCATGCCGCATAGACCCGTTATGAGGGATAACAAATTCAGCACTAAAGTGAGGATGGTCTTTTTCATGCTTCTTCAAAAGAAAATCAGTTTCAGTCTTTAAATGATTATTCTTGGCCGTCAAAATTAGTAACTAAATTAAGAGAAGACGCGTTTATTGAAAGAAAGTTGAAACTTCAAATTACTCAATTATGCTACACCGTGATACCGGAAACAGTTTTAGATGTTGAGAAATTTAGCAGTCTCAAAAGAGTTTACCGTATCACGGTATGGATAGTGCTTTATGCAGAATTTGAATAAAAGAAACTCTAAGGTCTCTGGTCCATTGACAGTTTCAGAACTTGATAAGGCAGAAATGTATTGGATTAAATGCACTCAAGAATCGGCATTTAACGTTGAAATAGACCAATTAAAATGTGGAAAATGTATCCCTAAGGAATCAAATTTATATAACCTTAATCCCGAATTAGATGAAAATGGATTGCTTATGCTGAAAGGTAGACTGAAATTCTCTGTATTCCAAGAGCGAGAAAAACACCCATGGGTGCTTACGTTTTATATAAAGGCTTATATTTTAGGATTTACTTGCGCGTTAATTAGGGCTGTACATCTAGAATTGGTAACAAATTTGAACACTGACACCTTTATTCTAGCTCTTCGAAGTTTCATTGCGCGAAGAGAACTTTGTAAAATAATTTACAGTGATAATGCAAAAACATTTATCAAAGCTGATTCAGTACTGAAAGAAATTTGGAAGAACATTTCAAAAGAAAAAGTTCTAGAATATTTCTCAAAAACATAATAACATGGACATTTATTGTGCCTAGAGCCTCTTGGTGAGGAGGTTTTTGGGAAAGGATGGTTCGCACCGTGAAGGCACCTCTGAAAATAAGTCACTCCATCAGAATCCTCATCATTTAAAGTTGGTGGTGTAGTGCTGATCCATGAAGAAACGTTACCGAAGCATCTTTGGAAGTAAGTATTAAAGAGTTGTGTTTAGGGCGTGATTCAAAAGTTAGATCCTGTGTGCTTCAAACACCAACAGGAACTATAAAGAGACCCATTTCAATTACTATACAAATTTGAACTGGACTTAATAGACTAATATTTGAATCGACAGTCATAAAATTATTTGCATTTTTTTCATTTATTCATATAATTCATTTGTTATTTTTATTATTCTAGATTCCAGCCTTATATTGTATTTTGAACTTGAATATTGTTTGTCTACCGTATGTAAGTATAATTTAGTTATATTTTATTTTTATTCAAGAATTTGAAATGCCTATTATGAAAGTGTTGAATACCTAACCATTAATTTAGTTTGTTATATTATGAATTATTTATTTTCTTTTAATGTTGATGAACAATGGGGATTGTTCATTCGGGGGCAGTGTGCTGTGACTACCGATTTGGCAGTTAGGCAGCGCTGAAGTGAATACTTAATTTTGCATATTTTTTGTGGCAACCCTGTTGCACACTATGTTTAGAACTGTTTCAAGAACCGACCGAGTCAGTAATAACAATTTTGAACTCTCGTTTTGTGAGTAATTTAAAATAGCTAATGGCATCGCTTCCTTCGCTAGGTGTTTTCCTATCTCTCTCAATGCACACCAAAAATTCCAATCTATAAAATGTTAAAACAGCATAGAGGGGAATAAATAAAGCCCTATGTTAATTTTTGAAGTTAAACTTCAATTCCGGCATTTTAAATGCTACTTTGTTGTTTTTCGATCATCCAAATCTTCGATGACATTCTAAAAGTTAGTCTTCTAACTCCATCGATTTGTATCTTTAAAAAGTCTTCGCAGAATAGATAATACTTAAACAATTTTGACAAAAAGTAGATTAGAATTACAATTTTTTTAATTATGAAAACAAATATAAAATCCTCGTGTTCCACGAAGGGCTACAGATGCAAATAAATAACTCATAATACAAGGAGATTCAATTCAACAATAAAAACATAATACATAGGTCTGGGAAGAGCAAAGAAAAATATAAAATATAAATATTATAATAATAAAAATACTAAATTATACCATGAATTATTAAACTATATTAATATTCCTATAAAATAAAATAAACCAACTTAATAATAATATAATAATAATAAAAATGAAATATACTTAAAAATAATATCGACACAAAAACGATACATCAACAATACAATACATCAATACATAACGTAATCATACATAGACAATACGCAAAATAATACAATGACACATAAAAGATTAAAATTCAGTCATGTACATAATAATACTAAAAGTTCAAATAACAAATTAAGTCCTGCAAGACTGCAAAGGCTTCTGAGCTCCTAACAAAATCATAGAAAACAGGAGGCCAGCAAATAAAGAGCTGCTCAAAACTCACTTTAAATGCACTTTCGGCATTCGCATGCAACCTACAATGCAATAAAATATGTTCCATATCTTCCACAGCATCGCCACAAGCACAGAGTGCACTAGTAACAATATTGAAACGAAGTAAGTAAATTTCAAAATTCCCATGACCGGCCAAACTCTGAGTAAGTTTAAAATCCAGTTGAAAATGCCTAAGTCATTGAAAAACAGTTGGGAAAAATCTCATTGTCCACTGGGCCTTCGAAGAAACAAGATATTCAGCATTTCAATACCAGATAAATCGCTTGCTTAGCCAAATGATCAGCCCTCTCATTACGGAGAATACCACTGTGGCCTCGAACGTAGGTAAAATGAATATCTGAATATGGCCAATCGCATGACACATAGAGTGAATTTCCACCACCAGTTTTTCAGTCGATAGCGTATCATGTAGGACAGAGAAAGATAAGAAAGTGAATTTATGCAAATACGATATTTAAACTTCTCATTCTTCCGACAAGAGTTTTGTATCCATTAAACGACAAGATTTAAGCTCAGAAGCTCACCTTGGAAAATAAAACATACATATGGTATCCTGTATTGAACGGCTACATTTTCCCTGCCATTTTTATAAATAACAAATGCAAGGCCAACCTTCCCATTTAACTTACTCCCATCTGTGAAACAAATAATTCTATATTCTTGGAAAACATTATTGTCATAAGTAACAACTGTCACAGGGTTTCTGTCTGATGAGTGAGGTAAATTTGAAAAAGAAAGCATCCATTTCAAGGGCTTGCAAGAGTTGTCATTAGGAAGTCTCTCTTTAACATCCAGGTAATTTACGATTGTTAAACCAATAGGGGGAAGACCAGAAATTACGAATGCTGCCTCATAACTAACAGTTCTGTAACCACGAATAATGCGGAGGAGAAATCTTTTTTTTAACTCTTTTAAGAAATTTAGAGTTTATTGTCTACCTTAAAGAATTCTCCCATAGTAGTAAGCCACCGTCCTTGGTAGGCGGAAGTGATGTCACAGAAAAGGGGAGTGATCTCCACCATCTTGGATCACGTGACAACCGGAAGTGACGTAGATGGATATTATGACGTTGACAGAATGACGTCATGCATAGTTTCGTTTTTATTCTGTGGCAACGATCCTATATTTCAAAGTTTTTATTTTTTGTGCCAACGACAATATTTGTTTATGTTTATGGCAACGGGCACTTGAACCACGTGTTTGGCATGACATCACTTTTGATTTATTGTTATGAATTATTTACCTTTTTTAATTATTTAATACGGGATTATTTTAATTATGTTTAACTATTAATCATCATTTTTAATGAATCCGTGCCTCGTTATTTTTAATTATTAACTTTAATTAATTTTTATTGAATTTAATATCATTTTCCCTGAATTTTAAAAATAACCCTCACGGATGGGATTCCAACTTGCTATCTCTGAAGTGGGATACCTAAACGTTACCTCTAGGCAACCTTTTCGTCTCTCCAAACTTATTATTTACCTTGTCCACTCTTTGTCCATTTGACCTTGTACAGAGGAAACCGCCATAATGTCACTAGGCTGAAGGATAGCGCATGCATGAACCTCACTTTTTTAGCTTTCTAATCCATTACTTTATTCTTTGCTGCTTTAAATATAAGATTTTCCCACAGTTTAATTTTTTTGCTTTATTATTAGGATATTATTCATTGTTTTCCTTTTTTACTTCTTGCTCTTACTAAATTAAATTTATACGTTTTGCTTTTGCTAACGTAAGTTTTACTGTCGCAAATTAATGTTTCCACAATTTTATATCCGTTGAAGAAAATTTATTTTTACATTTTTTTTCCACTTTTTTATTTTGCAAAAGTTTTTTCCAAATTTATTCCTTTTCATATTTTTACTTTAAAAACTTTTTTACGTTCAACTTTTTTTTGGACAAAAGTAATATTTATTTTTACAAGTTTAATTTTTTTCCTTTTCGCTTTTTATTTTAAAGAAGTCGTTACTGCATTTTTCCTTTTGTTTTATCCTTTTTTTCTTCTCGTTCTTACTAAAATAAATTTATATGTTTTGCTTTTACTAACGTAAATTTTACTGTCACAAATTAATGTTTCCACAATTTTATATGCTTAGAAGAAAATTTATTTTTACATTACTTTTCACTTTTTTATTTTGCAAAGGTTTTTTTTTTTTTCAAATTTAATGCTTTTTACATTTTTACTCTAAAACTTTTTTACTTTTAACTTTTTCTTCGGTTTTTACAAAAGTAATATTTATTTTTACAAGTTTAATTTTTTCCTTTTCTCTTTTTATTTTAAAGAAGTTGTTATTACATTTTTTCATTTTGTTTTCAAAAAAGTAATATTTATTTTCACAATATTTTCCACTTCTCCGTTTCCACAAATGCAGTTTTTTTCACCCTTATGTATTTTACATCCAAAAGTAAATCAAAATTTTTTTTTCACATTTTTTTCTTTTTTCGTTTTTACAAATGTAATTTATTTCTATTCGTTAAAAGTATTCTTGTTACTTTTTTTTTATTTTATTCTTAACTTCTTTCACTTGTTTTAAATACTTATTGATGTTACATCTCCATTTCCCTCTGAAGGCCTTCATGGATAATATTTTCTGGAACTGTAAACAGTATTCTTGTAAGCAGGTTTAATAAAATACTACATTTCTTACTTTTCATACTACTAAATAGGAGTTACTCAGAACTTTTCCTTGTAATCTATTTTACTAATTACTAATGACTGTACTAACTTTATGAAATACTACGCAAAACATTACGAATTCTCTTTTACATCTCTTACTTTTATTCAAAGTATTCACCAAACTGTGTCTGACAAATGTAAATTTTACACTTTGCATTTCACATTTTTTCCTCAGCTTAAACTTTTATCCTGCTTTTAAAATATATTCATGTTGCATTTCTGATTCCTTTTTCCTAAAAATAAATACAGACTTACACAGTTTCTTTATTGTACAGATACTGTACTGTTACTGACAGTTTCTTTACTGTAAGACCTACCGAGTTTGAAGAAATCCTATAAGGACTAATAAATTTTTCATGTCATAAAGTTCGCTCAAATCAATGCATGAGTCATTTTTACCCAGTTCAGTTTAGTTGCGTACCCAAAGTATTTTATTTCTTATTATTTTACTCTACAGACATTTACATGAATATACTCAGAACACGCCTTTTTTATTCAGCAGATGGATTCCTTTATATTACTAATCCGTATTAAGGTTTTTAAACACTTTACAAAAATATCTTGTATTTTATTGTGCACATCCTACCTAAAACCACTAAACATTTTTTAAACCTTGATTTTTTTATTGAGAAAAAATCACTTGAATTTTTAACATGATGTCACCCATTTACCACAGAACCTCATAAATGCTACTATGTTCGAACTTACCACAGCCTTGACTTTCTTAACAAGATACACGAGATACTATTATTTTTAGCTGTAATTACACGTAGAATTAATAATCAGCCATGGAAATGAAAGTTTGTCATCTTTTTTTCCAATTTGGAATAAATTTCTTAAGATGGAATATTTTTTTTCAACCAGTAAATATGATCATTATTTTTACTGAGTCTCATAGCCTCTTAAGATATTCATTGTAACTTAACTAAAAGATAACCATATTTCACATTGACAATAATTTATTTAGCACTGAACTGTTACAGCCTTTTGAGAACGAAATTTAATTTATCATACCTGGCGTATAAACTCCTGCGTAGTTGTGCTACATTACACGAAATATTGTGTAAAGTTCCAAATACTGATCCAGCATAGTAATTAAAAAATTTAACACAGTCATTTTAAGACAGAAATTTAAAATTGACATTATTTTTTAACACTGAGCTCTTGCAGCTCTTTGAGAACATTTAACTTCTGACGGATAGCAAATAAAATTATGTATAAGCATCATACATAACATGTAATATTGATATGAATTCCAAATAAAAATTCAACTTAACTTAAAAGTTTTAGCACATTCTAAGTTAGGTGAGCATTTCAAAATTGACATTGTTTAATAGTAAACTCTTACACCATTTTTGACATTTAACTTCTCATAGATAGCAAACAAAATCACGCGCAAATATCGTATATTGATAGAAACTCCATATAATGATTTAACAGAATCAGTAACTTTAAAAATCTTAACGCATTTTAGTATGACTTAACATAAGAAAGACAACACTTTAAAAAAAGCGTTATTTTAATTAAATATTAGAGCCACGCAATTCTGCTCACATATAACATTTTTATTTACCATTAGCATCACACATAATAATTAAATAAAATATTTTTCACAAACTACGAAACACATTTCTCTTTTAACCAGCTGTATTCCTAAGAAAAAAAAAGGATAAAGAAAAGATACAGTGCTGTTAGCGTTCCTCATTTCCCCCGCGCATTGATCAAAATATATGTATACTTTAAAATCAGTTAAAAAAGATTCAAATACAAGTATTCAAACAGGAATACTTCACAAATTAGATAAAAGATGGGAACACAATGAACTTAAGTGATAAATAACAAAAGGCATGTAAACGACCAAGAACCTTTGCTAGTTTCATGAACAGGGCATGGAAAATAATGAAGTATTTTTAATTTTATTCTGCCTGTAGTACATTTTTTTATACTAAAGTCTTCCGTTTTGAAGGCTGTGTTCTACATTTAGGTACAAGTTAATAAATCTGAGTGATTTTGTGCATCGAAGCTTCAGATTCAGAAATATTACAGCTTTAGAAATAAAACAACTCAAAAGCCAAAAGATTAGAACGACGGGAGAATATACCGTAAGCAAGCGAACGTATTAAATGACTTTAAAAAGAATAATTAATAACTTTTTGTATTGAAGTTTACTCCATCGTTACAGTAATGAAAACACCCCTCGATATCCGATCCGATCCGATCAAGTATGGCCGAGTTATCGCGCTTCGCGCGATGTTACCGGCTCTTTGAGTTACTCTCAATGGGCACCTGACGATTATGTTGTCAGGATCGTGGCTGCGGGAGGTCGGAAGTGGAATGGGGGGTCGACCATAAGTCGCAGTGCCAGGAGGCAGAGAATAAAACGCGCGAGCTAGGAGCAGCAATAACCTGAAGTGCAGTTATACACAGAGAGCAGAGAGAAATCCTAAAAGCTGGGTACATGAGGTATACATATAAATAACTAACATAAATACATAAATAGAATGAGAAAATAATAATTGAAGAAAATAAATGCAGGTAACTAGTTAAACAGATACAATTTACATTATATACACTATGTACACGCGGAAACACATGCTACATCGGGAAACTGGAGTCTCGAACAAGAAGTGCTACGAACGGCCTTAGCTCTTGATCTTCTTCCAGTACTATGTAATCGAACACCCTGAGTTTCTTTAGATGTGGGTAGTTTAATGCTTTTTCAAAGAAGGTACTGTTCATTTTGTGAAGGAAAGTAATAATTGGTCCGATCTTTAAATCTGTATGTAGAGTTTTGTTAGAAACCAGATAATGCGCATTAGTAATTGTTCGCAGAAACTTATTCTGCATAACCTGAAGTTTTTCTAAGTCTTTATTCCTAATGGCTGCCCAGGCTGGAGAGGCATAGGCGAAAATGGGGCGAATAACAGCAATATAAAGGGGTCGTTTCTGTTTTAGGTTAAGTTTAGAATCTGAGTTTAAAAGTGGCATGAGACCTTGAATAGCACCTATAGCCTTTCCTCTTGCTCTTGCGATGTGGTCCTTCCAGTTAAATTTTGAATTGTAAACAACGCCAAGATAAGTTGTCTTGTTTACAATGGGTATTTCTGTACTGAATAGAGTGAGCTTTGCAGTAATAGGCGATTTTACTCGCTTTTTCCTAATAATAAGTAATTGTGATTTACTAGCATTAATGCTGATTCTCCATTTACTACAAAACTCAAGCTGAGGCATGATATTCTGTAATTTGCGAATAGCGTGGTTAGCACTAGTTGACTTCACCGCTAAAGCGGTGTCATCTGCGTAGCACCCCAGAAAGTAGTTATAATCAAGATTTACCTTAGGTAGCCCCCCCGGGGGTCGACGCAGAGAATTCTGTGAAGCTACTGGCTAGGATCTGTACCTAGGCAGTCTCGGCCAGGGGGGTATAAAATTCATGAGCTTGGCGGTTCCACCTCCCCCGGGAGATATTACGGTGCGTGCAAGCGCATTGGCCCGGATCAGGAGGGTGGCGTAAGTCGTTGACCTGATGGTTCTGTAGCACAGTGAATGTGGGGCACTGTGTTTGCGGATAATAATTCCTGATGGGACGCGCAGCCCGCAAAGTACTGGTAGGTAGCATTTTTAACGACCAGTCAGATCGTCATGCAATCAGGTCGTGTTTTGCCGCCACCAAAAGCAGAGAACAGGGAGTGGTGACCCCTCGGGCCCAGCTTGTCGGTGGTGGCTGGAAAAGTGTCCGTGAATCTGGATTGGGGACCCGGACTTCCGGACTTAATGCGAAAGTAATTTTCCTAAGTGGGACTTATGAAAAAAGTTCAGCGACCCCAGTGCTGAGATCTTGCCCCTGGAGTGGGGGTTGTTTCCCGTAGTTGCATATGTTGCAGGAGCGGTGTATAAGAGGTATTATTATTACCTTAGGTAGGTCAGCAACATAATACAAGTAGAGAATGGGGCCAAGGATACTGCCTTGGGGGACCCCGGCTCTGATCCTCATAATGTCAGAATGGTCATTTCCAATAGAGACGTGGAACTTCCTACCCTGGAGAAAAGAATGTATTATTTTGATGATTCTTGGAGAGAAGCCAGCCGAGAGAAGCTTGAAAATAAGCCCCTCATGCCAGACGCGGTCAAAGGCTTTTGCCACGTCTAGCATGAGTAAGGCGACGTTCTGATTATTATGCAGTGCACTGCCAACATACTCTGACAGCCTCACAAGTTGTTTCGTTGTCGAAAGAGAGCTGCGAAAGCCAAACTGTTCTTCGGGGAGTTTTTCATGATATGGTTCCATTCTTTTCAGGATGATTCTCTCGAAAATTTTGCCTAATCCCGGGAGGAGGCTGATTGGTCTGAAGCCGTCAGGCTTAGTAATGCTCTTTCCTGGTTTAGGTAGTAAGAATCATTTTGGCCCATTTCCAGATAGTGGGGAAATAACTGAGCGTCAAACAGGCATTTAAAATGCTCGTGTATCGCGTAATGATGCCTGGGGGCAGATTCTTAATTGCGACGTTCGTGATACTGTCGTACCCTGATGCCTTTCTGTTACGCAATTTCTTGATAACATTGAGAACCTCCGCTGGAGTAGTGAGGTCTAGGTCCTTAGCAGGCTGAGAATTGTTTCGTAACCAGTCATCAACGCAGTAATGCACATCATAAGCAAAGTCCAAATCGCATGGGACTACGTTAGGCTGAAACTGGTCTGCAAAATGCTCTGCTAAGACGTTGGCCTTATCTTTATTAGTTAGAGCGATCTTATGTGTGCTGATGGGTTTAGACGAGGTGGATTTATTCTTTAATCTTTTGACAAAGGACCAGAAAGAGTTACTTGTCTCATTAAAACCTATAATTTTTTCATCCCATAGTTCCTTTCTATGCTCCCTGATCAATTGACTAAATATTCCTATTCAGCTTTTTCTTCGTAGCAGGATCCCAGGATCTTTGCCAGTTTTTCCTAATTTTGTTTCTCTCCCTGATAAGTTCTCAAATCGACGCTGGTAGTTTGGCCGCAAGATGAGACTGGGGCAGGCTCTTGGTGGCAACATTATAAGCATTTTTAATTGCACCTGTAAGATGGTGGACAGCATAATCAATATCTTGTGAGGTTCTGAGACTGCAAAAATTGGGGGGTGGCTTGAAAGAAAGTCCGCAAATAATTTCCAGTTTGTAGTTTTACGAGTGTTGATTTCAACATCTTTGGTGGTGCCTAAAGTGGCAACAACAGGAAACATGGTCAGAGTTCAGGTCGTGTACAACCTCCATGTAAACTGAAATAGGAGTGGTGGTAATGACCAAATCCAGTATATCACCTTTATTAGGCTGCATGGGTAGATAGGTGTACTCTCGGAGTGCGTAGAAATACACCGGGTGGTTACAAATAAATTCAAACAGTCGTTCACCACTGCGGTTTGTTTTTCTGCAGTGCCATTCCTTGTTCTTGGCGTTGAGATCCCCTGTTAAAATGACGGGTTTATCAAGTTGCAGTATATCCTTTAATAAGTCATCCTCCAGGGTGTGCCGCGGCGGATTGTAGAGTGAGGTGAAGTAAACTATGCCATAATATGGAAGCAGCACAGATACTGTTATAAATTCGACTCCATTGTTTCTATAATCTTGAATGATGCAGGATTGGAGAGTGCTTTTCACATAAATGGCAACGCCTCCGCCCCTGTGACTCAGTCTGTCACATCTGTAGATCCTATAGTTTGCAATTTTGATACTTATATTCGGGGTAGCATGCGTTTCCGTAATCATTGCAATGTCAATCTCATGCGAGATAATAAAGTGAGAAAGTTCAGGAATTTTACCGACAATACTTCTAGCGTTCTAAGTCATGAATTTGATGGGAGTCTGCATGTGAGAATTACTTCCCATTATCAATATTATTAGGGGAGCTATTTTCCTGACTGTTGTCAGTTATCTGCTTTACTTGTTGTGTGATATGAAAGCCAGCGCTTTTGATTACAGTGACGAGTTCGGCCACATCATTGAAAGCATTCTTGGCTTCATTAATCATGTCAGAGTAGGCCCCGCCCTGAAGTGCCTGTGCGTACGTTTTATTTTCAATGACACGGCTGGTGAAGATTTTCCCGGATTCAACTTTTCGCTTCGGAAATTTCACACAACCTCTGAAACTTGCTGTGTGACTTTCACCGCAGTTGGCACAGCAAAGAGGGATTTCAGTATTACCTTTGTCCGGACAGGCTCTAGATTCATGATCTTTGCCGCATCTTACACATTTGGGGGCATAGTTACACTCGATCTGGGTGTGGCCAAAACCCTGACATCTGAAACATTGCAGCGGGCCTTGCCGTCCTTTATATTCCTGAATTCTGACTCTCATATCGCACAAGAAGCGTTCATGATAAATTCCCTTAGAGTCCTCAGTTTTAGGTAATGAGACTATAAACAGTGGCAAGTTAGTTGCTTCCCCATTTCTACGACTAGTCATTTGCTTAACCTCCACATTTTTTAAGTTAAGACTCTCCCGATCAATTTTAATGTCATCAATATGGGTGCGGGAAGTAAGTCCCTTGATAACAACTTTAATGTGCCTATCCTCAGGCAGGATGTAAGAGTGATGCTCGATATCATATTCGTTTAGGATTCGAACAACCAACCTATAATCTTCCGGATTTTCAGTATGAACTTTGATGGCACCTGGGATTTGCTGTCCATAAAATCTGACTTTACTTTTATGAAAAATTGATTTGTTTGCCTCGCAGTGCATTTTGGTCTCTTTCAGCGTGATGGGGGGAATTCTAGATTTTTGCGTATTATCATTAGTGGCAGGGATACTGCTAGTAGTATTGGTGTTAATCTCCCCGGGCTGCTCAGTGTTTGTATCCATGTCATGATTGTCAATATGCGTACTATCAATTTGTTCCGCTAGCCTAGTAACTGAAGTCTCAGTTTTATTATTTGTTTCTTTTGCAATAGTCGGGATAATTTGCGTGTGAGGGGTGAATTTCATTTTCTTAACTTTTACGTTTTTGCTTTTGTCCTGACGGTCTGGTCTCCCTTCCTACGGAGTGGGGACTCATCCTCTGAGCTTGTGACCTGATCAAGCGGGATTTCCTTTTCTGCCTCACTGTTAGAATAATCATGTAATTTAGTAGGACTTCTCTCCCTATCGTTATCCTCGGTTGTAGCTCTATGCTGCTGTGATTTTTTTCCTGAAATTGATATTTGCGTATCATGTGAATTTGTATCCTGATTTATTTGAACAGTTTGCAACATATCCTGCATACTGAGAAGAAAGTTATAAAGCTTACCTTCCGTGTCTGTGAAGCTTCCATTCTGCGTCCTAACGTGCTCTAAGTCACTAATTTGCGCCCTAACTGCTCCTAGCACCGCGTTCATGTTCGCAATTCCGAGTAAAAAAATTCAGCGTCCCCGAAAAAAGGAGTTCTGTACCCTGGAATTAGCCCTCGCACAAACGGCGTCCCAGCAGACAGATCTACAGGCGAAAATCCCGTAAGGCCCCTGACAATCACCTGAAGTGAGAGCTTGGGGGTAACTATACGGGATATCCAACCAAGTCCAAAAATCAAAACGCAATTAAAAAATCTAAGTCCAAAAAATGCTTACTAAATATTAAATAAATATGCGTAAATAATAAGCAATTTTGTTATGAGTAAATCACCAAACCAGCAATTAATAAGCAATAATCATTAAGCAACAACGGCAATAGATAAGCTTAAAAGCACGAGGTAGCTCGTGTTAGACACCGCACTATCTCCGCAACGGACGTACTCAAAACCGGATTGTAGGAGCAACGATAAAAGCAACCAACACTCACCAGTTCCACCACCCCTCGATATTACTTTGCTGCGAGTCCTTTTATAATCTCTGGAAAGGCGGAGCTTCCAAGAAATGACGTCAGCCTCTTCAGCCAATCCAATTCCCTTTCAATATTTCCAGAACATTCAATAACTGTACGTGTAGAAAAGGCGGGAAAATCAACTTGACTACCGGACTGCTGATTTAATTCCACGTACTTTCAAGTAAGAGATCGTCGCTATTAAAATGAAAAAAACATGCATTTAGAATTCTGACTGGGTAAAAAAAAAGAAAAACAAAAAGAAAAGACGAAATTTAAGTTTGGGTTTTAAGTGTATTTTTGACTATGGAATTTTATTATTGCAAAATATTCCCCCTATCTGAAAAGGCTTGAAGCCGATCGCCTCGACTACAAGACATTCCAGATAGTGAAATGCGCGACAACAGCTAGGAATTATCTTAATTAATTGCTTAATTTGTTTGAAGAACTCGTATCCAGAATTCGAGTTACAATAATATCAATCTTAAATAGACACTCTCACTATAACACAATCAATCATAATATCAATACATAAAATTGTATAATGTACCTTAATATATTGATATTTATAGAAAATAAAAAACAGCATTATGCATGCAGTATTGGGAAAACATTTCTCTAGAACAGTTTCAGTTCTGGATCCAGGTCTTTAGAGATTGCTGCAAAACATTAGAGCACTTCGTACTTTACAAATTTTTCATTTCCAGTTCGCCGTGGCTTTATCATTAAAAATTTTATTTTGAGGTGAGGTATTCCTCTATTATATTCTTCATATCATTGACAATTGCAATACTTGACTAATTTTTTAACATAGTTCCTTTTGAGTTTTAATTTGTTTACATTATTTCCTTTGACGTTTAGTTTGTTTACAGTATTTCATTTTGACTACTTATTCATGCAAAACACTTATTTTGATAATTCTCACTCTCATTTTACACAATAATTTTACTCGTATTTTACCCTTTTACTATCGACAATGACAATTATGTCATATACTGCATTGTAGTTCAACAATAGTATTTTAAAATTACCATTAATGTCGTTAGAGATGCTCTAATTACCTTTAGTAGCATCCTCAGTTGAGCGTTTACCAAAAGGAAGGTACGTCTACCTTTTCGTGATGTAGTTTAAAATTTTCTGGGTCTTGTAGTAGTCTGGAAACATAGACAATCTCAGTAGGTTTCTTTGTGTGGTAATTCCTTTTATGAATTTCATAATTAACCTCAAATAAGATTTTGACAATTTGGTATGGTCCGGAATAGGGCGCTGTCAATTTACGTGTATTCGGAAATTCAAATCCATCAAATAAAACTAGATCACCAGGTTGAATATCTACATCTGCAAATTTTGTGTCATAACGACTTGTATTCCTTTTACGATATTCAGTGGTTTTTTCTTTAGCTAATTTTTTCGCTATGTCAACCGGAGGGTAAGTATTTTTATCTAGGGTAGAATCGAAAGGAAGTTTTTCGAGTAAAAGATACGCAAGGCTGAATTTAGTTACCGAATGAGGGGAATTAGTATATTCACTAATAATTCATTTCGTTCTCATTTCGGAATGGGGAGATTTGAGCCCAGTGATAACAATTTGGTATCCCTTTTTTGGTACAAATTCTACAAGGTGATGGGGCTATACCGTCAAAATTACTATTAGTACGGTGACTTACAACTTTCTTTCCGTTGTTTTTATTGCTGTTAGATTTATTTCCGGTTTGTTGAAAACTATTAGGTTTGTAATTAGATGCATTGGGTCGATTATCAACAAACTGACGATTATTATTTCGGAAATTAGCTTGTCTGAATTGTTGACTATTCCTATCTCTGTTATAATTTTGTAAATTTTCATCTTTAAATTCATGAATTTGTCGAAGTTTGTGGGCTTGTTCTAGCCAAGTTATCGGATCAGCGGGATTTTGAACAATCATCAAAGTACGTTGGCAAACCACTTGTCAAACCTTCCAAAATCATTGATTTATCCAAATTAAGCCGCTTACCGACTTCCATTTTCTTTCGAAAATAATTTGTGATGTCTTTTCCGGCGTTATATTTTAAATTAGCGAAGTCGCCAAAAGTAGTTAAGGTGGAATCGATAAAAATTTTTTTTAATATTTGTTCAAATTCTGAGTAATTTTTTAGCTCATGGCAATTTTTAATATAGAGCCAGAGGGCTTTTCCCTGAATGTAACGTGAAATATTTTTAAGTTTCCAATACTCGTCCTTATTTTGGCTGACTTTGTTAAAATAAACTAACCAAGAAATTATGTCACTGTCCTTAGAATCTTCAAATGGAATAATATTTAGATCTATTGTATCTCGATTTACGTTTAGTGAATCGTCAAGATTAACGGGTTCCTGATTTGTCGACATTGTAACTGAAAACTTTAAAATTTTCTTGATCCGACATCTTACAAACCCATCAGCCTGCTATCATCGCTGAGTAAAGTTACAGAATATGTAATACTGCAAAGGATCTTGAAATTCACTGAGCAGAACAACATCATTATTCCGAAACAATCTGGGTTAACAAGAAGCATTCAACGGTACATCAACTTTACCGGGCCATCGAGATAATATCCCAGGGGCTACAGGACCGCCAGTTCACAGGTGCCATCTTCCTCGATGTAACTAAAGCCTTCTGCCGTATTTGGCTTGAGGGCCTCAAGCACAAGTTCATCACTCTGGGTTTCCCAGAGTACATCACAACCATCACCCACTCCTATTTAAGGGACCGACACTTTATCTTTCATTTGAACACCTCATACTCTACTCCACGGGCTATCAAGGCCGGTGTCCCTCAAGGGAAGCTCCTTGGGCCCATCTACTGCAATATATACACGAAAGATATCCCACAAACACCACACACCACCCTAGATGACACGGCAATTCTATCAAAAAATGTATCTATCAACTGCCTAATGTGCGACACTCCTATCCAGTGGACTAAGCAGGCCCCGCTACCTTGTTGTCACTTTAGACAAAATACTCACTGGTCCTCCCACGTCGCACAGCTCCTTGCCAAGTTCCGTGTAAATAAACGAACACTAGCCCCTTTAATTGATCGTAACTCTGCTTTATCTGTCGATAACAAATTATTCATTTATAAGACCCTTTTGCGTCCCATGCTCACCTATGCCTGCCCTGTTTGGGGATACGCCTGTAAGATTAGCATGATCAAGTTACAGATTGTGCAAAATATTGTACTTAGGCAAGCGGTGAATTGTCGCTGGTTTATTAGAAACACGGCAATTCACCGCGAGCTTGATATCCCTGAAATTCAACTTTATATTGCCACACTTGCACAAAATGTTTTCTCGCACATAACCTGATGTTAGAAATGTTGTGTCGCGAATTCTGTGTTTTTTAATTTAAGTGTTTTTAATGATTTAAGTAATCAATTATTTAAGTATTTTATTTGTATTTGTATTTGGTTTTTTAAGTTTGAAATTGTGAAGAGCGTAATGAATATATATATTTGGAAAGTGTGTACTTAAAATCATTAAGCAATTATTTTTTCCTTCAACGGTCAATTTTAACGCAGAGAGGGGAGCGTCTTCTAACGGAAGTAACATCTGTGGGAAATGCCTTTTAAGATGACAGTTGCAACATTGAGTAATATATCGTGGTTCTCTTGTCTTTGTTACCAAGCTGAAAGTGAAGACTGTTGTCGGGCGTCCCGCTGTGATGTCGCCTGGTTTATGGCCTCGGTGGAAGTTGTAAATTGAATCTTTGAAAGGGCAGTTTTTGTTGTTTCTTATATTTTTCGCTTGTTAGCAGGGGGGGTCGAATGTTTAGTTTCCAGTTTTTCGCAGGTGCTACTGTAGACAATGACTTAATTCTGATTCGTTTGGGGGTTTGAACTTGTCCTATTAAATTATATTGAAAAGTCTCGGATTGGCAAGAATTTAATTTTATGTGTAACTTTGGACCTATAATTGTAGGTGGGAGGAGAAACCGAGTTTTCCTCGGTTGTTGCGCGAGTTTTGAAGTCAGTTTTTACCAGAGTCTTCGAGTTTTTGGAGTTGAATATTTAGCAGAGAGGGCCTTTGGCCTGCGGCCAGGCCTACCCGGGCTTGGGTGGCTGGCGCTAGCGTTCTGCGGACGAACTCGGCTTTTAGCTGAGGAGATTTGCGATGCTGCACTTGTACCCCGACGGGTGGCTCACGTTTGCGATGCGGCATGATGTGATTAATAGAGAATTTTCTTCTAATTTGCGAGAAGTAGAACTCAGAGCGAACTCTTCCGAGTTTGAAGCGGGTTTTCCCGTAAAACGGAAGTGTAAGGGCTCGTACCTAAATGAAGCTCTCTGTTCGTGAGAAGGAAAAGTATCATCGTTCTGTACCCGGAGGTTCTCCTTCAACTTTAATGTTTTAGAATTTTGATTGCCGAGTTTTCATCTTTGAAGTTCTACAAGAGGTCATTTTTCGTGGGCTTTTTGAATTTGATTACCTAAGATCCAGTTCAAGGCGGAATTCATCTGCAGCGGTTTCTCCTTCAACTTTAATGTTTTAGAATATTGATTGCCGGGTTTTTTTTTCATCTTTGAAGTTCTACAAGAGGTCATTTTTCGTGGACTTTATTGTAGCTCATTACCA
This sequence comes from Stegodyphus mimosarum, assembly GCA_000611955.2. Lineage (NCBI taxonomy): Eukaryota > Metazoa > Arthropoda > Arachnida > Araneae > Eresidae > Stegodyphus > Stegodyphus mimosarum. The sequence goes on along the minus strand of KK121675.1, from coordinate 56,329 downwards.
AGATCCAGTTCAACGGCGGAATTCCTCTGCAGCCTATAGCTTCTTATCATGATGATCCCGAAAGTCAACTGTGAGTTTTTTTTTCATAAGATTATATTTTTTTTAGTAGTTTAATTTAAACTGTTCTTGCTTAATCTGGGGAGAAAGAGGAAAATTTAGTTGAAAAATAAGAAAAAATAAAGGGGGGAAGAAGAAGATTGTTTGTGTCTTGGTAGAATTTAAAGTTATTGTCAAAAATAAGAAATTTATGTAAATTGTAATTTCTATAGAAGTTGTTTTAAATGATTAATTTAATGTATTTCAGTATTTCTAAGTAACCGTTATTGTGTTAAAAAAAAAAAAAATTGTTATCTTGATAAATGACTCTTGGAGAAATTTAATGTGGAATATTAATTGCATTTGTATGTAAGGGTAGTCTGGCCAGGTCTCCCATAAACTTATCCTAGATAATTAATAAATGAGTTTGATTATATGTTATTACTTGCATTTGTTTTTTTGTGTGTATGTAGTTGGTCTGTTCAGTCACTCCATTTGTTTGAGCCGGGAGGCTTTTAAGAAACATGGAGATTTTTTTTGCTTGGGGTTATTGAAAAATGTTCATGCATTTTAGGGTACTCACAACGCGCCCTGTTTTAGCAAATATGTACTAACCACTTATTAATGATACTTTGAATGTGTTTTAAGATAGAATTTGAAATGACTTTTAGGTGCCAGGAAAGTTAAAACTAGTGCTTAATTTTTAGTAGCGGAACTGATTGATTGGTGTCTGAATATTTCTTCTCTGGTGCTTATGAGGTTTTTGCTATGAAATGAATATGAATTATTCTTGAGTTTATTTTAAAATGAGTGAATTATAGAAATGCTTGGTTGAGATTTAGTATTTAGTTTTACCGAGTTCCAGAGAAGATTTATTCAAGCTTCCTTTTCATGTTAAGTTTATTAAGAAGAATTTGCTTTGCCTTGCTATGTGTGAATTAATTGCTTTAAGAAGAGTTATACTTAATATTATTATGAGTCTAGTCCAAACAACCAGTTCCTTCCTCCCTTTCCAACTAGTGCATTTATGTAAGTTTATACACTCACGTTTGTGAAAATTGCAACACCAAGAAGGAATCGTCATAATTGAATGCAATTTAATACACAGTTGAGTGGTAGTGGTACAAATAAATGATTAAATGTTCAAAGCAAACAAACAAGAACAAGAGATCAGAATCAGTATTTTGTGTGGCCACCACGCGCCGCAATAAGTGCTGCTACACGACGTGGCATGGAGTCAAACAAAGTTTGAATGTCTGACTGAGGAAGAGCATTCCATATCGTTTGTACGCGTACCCAAAGTTCGTCTGCAGACGCAACAGGACGAGGATCACGAGCAAGACGCCGACCAATGACATCCCACACATGTTCAATTGGCGACATATCCGGGGAACACGCAGGCCAAGGAAGAAGCTGTACCTGCTGCGCTGCAAAGAAGGATTTAACAATCCGAGCAGTATGAGGGCGGGCATTGTCCTGTTGAAATACAGCGCCTGGCAAGCTTTGAAGGAAGGGAACAGCTTCGGGCTGTAGAACTTCACGGATATACCGGTTGCTGTTCAGATTGCCCACAATTCGTAGCAATTGAGATCGTCTATGATATGCTATGGCGCCCCAGACCATAACTCCGGGTGTTCGTCCACTGTGGCGTTCGATAATGCACTCCGGAAGGTGGCGTTCACCGGCATAGCGTCTGACACGAATGCGGCCATCATGGTACCACAAATTAAAGCGGGATTCGTCAGAAAACACGACATGCTGCCAATCAGCACGCCAGTCTCTATGCTGATTGGCCCATTGTAGCCGCAGGCGGCGATGGTCGTGCGTTAGGGGGATCCTGTATAAAGGAGTCCGTGCGCGCAGTCCACACTGCAGCAGACGTCTACGAATTGATGAAGCACACAATGAAACACCTGTAGCTATTGACCACAGTGCTGCCAATTGTCTAGAGGAAGCTGTACGGTCCGTCCGCGCCATGCGGACCAGGTGTCTATCATCGCGAGCTGACGTCACATTTCGGGGTCCACTCCCGGATTTCCGAGTTGTCCGACACTCGTCCGTCCACTGCTTCCAAACGCGCATCACTGTGCTGCTGTTACGCTGCACACGAGAGGCTACTGCACGATACGACAATCCAGCTTCACGAAGGCCGATGATTCTCCCTCGTTCAAACTCTGTAAGTTGTTCAAATCTCGCTCTCTTTCGTCGACGAGGCATAAGTACAGATTGAGTTAACGTTTACCACTAGCAGATAACCACCGATAACCATACACGCCTCGCTACAGCCGTCTATTTATTCGGATCCATCAGCCGTTCAGAGGGCGCTGCTCAGCATACGCATGCGCTACGGATTTGCAATTCTAATCATTTGCATATCATGCGCTACTTTGCATTTCCTGAAAATTTCAGCTCACTCGCGTAAGTCCTTCATGGTGTTGCAATTTTCACAAACGTGAGTGTATTTAAGTTTTAATTTTAGTTTTAGGTTGTCCGGCACCTAGAGAGAGTGAATAAGAGTTAAATTTCAAAAGGTTAAAGGTAAAACCTCCTTAAGGTTTAGATTATTTTCTGTCTATTTAACAGAAACAGCACCATTCCAGTGCTGGATTATGATTACGAGAACGAAGTAAATAGAAAAAACCGCTTGCGGTCCTCAGACATGTAACTAATATTTAATATACACTGTTTGTACCCGTATTTGTTTACTATATAATATTACCTATCTATAGTCCTTTTATCATTGTTTTTTTTTACTTATGCCTTAACTGTAAATAACTGCATAGTACATATCTACGTACCATTTTTGTGGCATATTTAATTTGTGGTGAAACTGTTTTTGAAAAGGCATTTCTTTAGAAAATTCCTACTGAAAAGGCATTTCTTTAGCCTTGCTAATAATTGCTATATAATTGTTAATATTCGATTGCGCGCACTTCGTCTACGGCATGCAGTGCAGGTGTTACTCTAGTTCGGACTCATTCACATGTGTTTCTCTCGTGTTATAGACTTTGCTACTCATGTACTTCACCTACCGATATTTCTGTAACAATTGTTCGGAATTTTCATGGATAAGAAAATCGCCAATTAGCTACACCGAGTTAGCGATAACACGCGGGTACCCTTATATGCGAACAGAGAGTTTGCCTGAGCCACAAAGGAGTTCGAGTTCCGAAAGCCGTGGGAATTCACACTGTGAGCAAGTTTAATCTAGGTAATACCGTACTTACACCGACTACACACGCAGGCTTTGTGCACTACTCAAAATAACCCTTTTGCGCACCTAGTATTATATAATGGTCATTTTCCATGTGTCTAAAAAGCCACGTGTTATGTATCATCTATAGATTCCTTTTTCGTATTAACTGAGTATTTGGCGAAGAAAATTTTCAATGCACAATAACTTTACTACTATTGGAAAAGGAAAGTCCATTTGATAGAAGTACGTACTTATTTTATTTTACTTGATAAAATTTCTATTTATGCTTATTTAATCGATTTTATTATATTTTTACTTAAAATGTATGCAGTGAAATACGGCTTTTTTTTTTTTTTCTTGAAAATTTCATGGAGGTAGGAAGTAAGAAGGAGAGTCTATAATCGTTTTCTCCATACACCGCTTTGAAGCACTAGAGATCCCTGCGTGGTCAACAAAACATTCGGTTACTTACCGTTAAGATCGACGGCTTTTGACACGATCGGATGTAAATATTTTGTAATTGCGTCGTAAATATACATGTAAATGTATATATTTCCTTTTGCTACAATATTGCAGAGTCCTAAGTATGTGAAAAGAATACATTTTTATACAACATCTCATTTTTAACGGAATTAAATGCTATAATTTTCACAGAACAGTTTTCTCAGAATGGTTTGATTTGAATGAAATATTTTCACAAGTTTTCGTTAATTACATTAGACAAAAATTTTAAGGTAATTCGATGTTATTCGGTTAAGCATTACAAAAATTAAAATCTATTGGATTATTAATATTAAAATTAAGCATTACTTCTTTTCTATTTAGAGAGCTTCTTCCTAAAATAATTTCTCAAATATGACATGATTTTTTTAGCTTCTGAGGCATCTTTTAAATCGAAAAATCTAAGTGAATTTATAATTAATGATCTATTCGGTTCATTTCAAATTAGAGCACTTTTTATTTTACTAGTGAAATACGTTAAATAGTACTTAACTTTCTCTGAATGTTTCTGAAAAAGAATAAAAAAAGGGTTTTTAAAAAATATTATTTAAAACTTGTAACTGGAGTATTATAAAATGTAAGGAATAATTCTTTTAATTATTCTTATCAGATTTTTTTTTACCATTATTTTCAACAATACATATCCTAAAACTCTTCTTTATTACTTCCTTAAGTACGCATCTCATGCTTTACAATAGCTTTTAATAGATTGTTTTCCAGTACGAACAATTCTTGCTTAAATAGTTTTATAAACGTATTTGTCAACAGGATTTCAATTTGTGTTTACAATTCAATGTTAAGGTTATTATATACTTAGAAAATATTTATAACCATTATAAATTTACATAAATTTAATAATTAGATTTCTTCGCAGTAGCTTTCGCATGAGTTTATGAATGAATAAATCCTTCATTGCAAATACATTTATAAATAATTTAATAAATATTTATGTATTTTGTTAAAGCCAGATACATGCTTTTGGTAAGCATATGCATAAATACCCAAACATATTTCATATTGTTAATTTTCGGCATGTGCCAATCTTTAATTTCTGGGCATTCACTATATTTTTCGAATAAAGTAATTTACAATAATTTAGCATATACCCGAAATTTTTACGTAAGAAATATGCATAAATATAATTTGAATGAAAATTACATGCATTTTTTCAATACCCACTCAAAGGTCAGTTTTACTTTGAAATTCCTCCACGATGACATCTTTCCCTTTAGGCAGATAGCCCTTGCATGTCTTACTCTATTTAATAAAAAACTTAACCTGGCCAAGGTGTCTAGTTACAAATATTTTAGCATGCCTAATTTTATATTTACATTTGGCCATCAAGTTTCAAACTTTTGACTTAAAACACGTTTTAGGATACATTCATTATCAAATTCAAATCTTCTAGTAAATTCATGATCGGATCTCCTTTGGCAGGATGCACAAACGTTTTGACCTCCGTCGATTACCCTATTTTCATATTCTTAATAAGCTGTCTTGATGATGTGGCACGTTCACATGGTCACATCATCTTGACTCCACATGGTACTTCCTCCGAATTCGCAAATGTATCCGTCTTCTGTTCCACATATTTGTGTAAAACTGTACATAATTTTACTCAAATGTGTGATTACAAATCAAGGAAAAGTTAACTTAATTGGCATATCTGTGTGTATATTTATTAATTTTGACCAAGATTGCAGCATTTGGTGGTAATTTTATTTTTTAATGAGCCCAAAAGAGTAAAAAGTGTAAACCCAAAGTGATTATTTTTCTGTTATCTCTACATATAATAAATGAAAAAGGAGTCTCTCTGTGTGTGTGTGTGTCTTTCGTTCGTGTTGCGAGTAAGCTAATAGACCCAGGGCTACGAAATTTGGTACATAGGTGTATCTACACAAGAGCCAGTGCACCTCGAAGAGATTTTTTCGAAATTCGAATTATATTTTTATTTATTTTATGTTTTGTGACCAAATCGCGTCATTTTGAGACATAATGGGCTACAGGAAAGCGAGATTTCACTCTATGCATTTCATTTTTACATCGTCGTGAAGCTTAGCTATTTTACGAACTTAAAATAAATTTCGTATTTCAATAAATCGATTCAATACGAATTTATTTAGGAAGGTGAGCTTAACATCTTTTCAACGGAATTTTTTAAAAAAAAAACTTAATTTAAAAAATGTGGTGTTTATTTTCCTTTGATTTTTGGACACGTTGAACTTTAATCCTTTCGACTCCTTTTAAAAAAAGAATTTTGGAAAAATAATAGTATTTTGTATTTTTTTAAAATTTTTTAAATAAAGCTTCCGAATACACTTCTCACATCTCAGATATTTTAAAATGTAGTTTTGGCAACAATTTTCCTTTCTTATTGTTGTTGATAGATTTTTGATGAAATTGCATCATTTTGAATAGTTTCATTCTTTTAAAAATTTCGGTTTGGCAACAATTTTTCATCGTATTTCTTATGTTACTGTTTTTAAGAGACTGAAAAGTTTAAGAAATTAAAAAGTTGTTTCTTTTTGCAACGGTAAATTGTTTAATTACTTTATTAGGATAATTAACATTTGTATCAAGGGATATTGCTTATTTCATTGTAATATTATGTTTTAATTATATATAATTTTAATTATAAAAAAGTTTTGCATGATATTTTTTAATCTGTTTAAGTTCTTAATCTGTTTATACCATTTGAGTTCTTAAGATTTTGCAAAGGGAAGTTGGTTAATTTATTTATTAGGATAAGTAATATTTGTATTAAGGGATACTGCATATTTCATTGTCATTTTTTATATATATAATACATTTTTATTGATTTCTTTTTTGATAAAGTTGTTCTGCAGAGTAAAATTCTGCGCGAAATGTTTTGTTTTTTGAGTTTCTTTCATGTTATTTTTTGCTTATTTCACTGTTTGTAAGATATTGAAAAGTTTTGCATGATTTTTTTGCATGAGCCAGTGCACCTCGAAGCGAGTTTTTCGAAATTCGAATTAGATTTTTTTTTTAAAATTTTATGTTTTCTGACGAAATCGCGTCATTTTAAGACATAATGGGCTATAGCAAAGCGAGATTTCACTCTATTGAACAGTTTAAGAAATTGAAAGATTGTTTCTTTTTGCAAAGGTAAATTGTTTAATTAATTTATATATCTATATTTAAAAGGACGAGTCTTTCTGTGTGTGTAGGTGTCTTTCGTTCGTACTGCGCGTAAGCTAATAGACCCAGGCCAATGAAATCTGGTACACAGGATGCATCTAGACAAGAGCCAGTGCACATCGATGTTTCAAAATTCGAATGAGTTTTTTTTTAATGAAATAGTATCAAATTGATGATTTTCTCTCATTATATGAACAACAATGACACGCAGCCATTGTTGCTGATATCAGCACTATTGCCACCCGGAAAAATGAGGGCGATAATTCTGTGCAGTTTTTAAATTTAATGTTTCTCTTAGATGCTGGACGTTTGTCTAGAGAAGGCAGCAGGAAGTTGGTTAATTTATTTATTAGCATAATTAATATTTGTGTTAAGGGATATTGCTTATTTCATTGTATGCTTTTTATATGTAATGCATTTTTAACTGAATTTTTTTTTCCGTTGTTGTTTGTTTCTTTTTCGATAAAATTGTTCTGCAGAGTAAAATTCTGTGCAGTTTTCAAATTTAATGTTTGGTGTTCTCTTTAGGCATTTTCCCGGTGCACTTAAAAGCCAGACGAAGGCTGGCCGCGCAGCGGCTAGTATAAAAATAAAATGATGAGTTTAAAATGAGCAACTATAAAGCCTCTTCTCTAAAAAATTTTAAAAAGTGCATGTTACAATAATAGATGAATGACTAAAAAAAATTATTTTATTTAAAACATTTTACCGTTTGAAACATAAAATAAAAGTAGTGATTACTGTAACAAGGATATCGAAAGACGTATACAATTTTAAAGGTACGGTAAGGTATTTTTCATTTTTTAAGCATAACATTTTTTGCTCAAATCTATATTTTTGTAGTTCAAAAGCTTGGAATTTTATAAAACAAATTCAAAATCGAAATCGCTCTTCTTAGTTATCGAAAAATAACCAAAAATGTAATTTTTGCATAAATGTCACTAAACTATACAAACTGCTATTATCCATCATACAATTAATGTTTATTTTATGCGGAAATGTCCCGTTTTTCGATTTGTATGGAACTGTCGTGTGTCGAAATACTATCGAAGCGCTGTCAAGGGAGCTTCTGAATGTAAACAAAAAACACCCCATCTGGAGACCGAAGCTTCAGAGCAGTGCTTCACTTGTAGTGCGGAGTTGGCTCCTCCTTCCTTTCTTACCTCCATGGAAAGTTTCTCTGAGGGAGGGGAGGGGGAAACTGATTAGGCCTTTCTATGAAGGAAAATTTGTCATTTTGCCATATGTAAGAATGAAAACAGGCTCCAACCTTTCATTTTCTTCAAGGGAAATGGAGGGGGGGGGAGGCAAGATTTGCATGGCCGAAAATTCAAAGTCGTTATAGAGGATTTATTTTCTCTTTCGTGGGGGAGGGGTTTATATTCTTAACGTTTCTAAATTCTTAACTTTTACACAATTTATTTAATGACTAGACTCCCCAATTAAGCATCTGGATGTGTTTGTGCACGCGTTTTTACAGAAAGACAAAAGGTATACGAAAAGCTGCTCAATGAGCTCACCCATTAGGTATGTAGGTAGGGTATGTAGGTTGGATCCCCTGAGGATATTGTCCTCTTCCTTAACTGTTGAAATTTGAAAATTTGATTATTTCTCTCAAGCTAAAAACAGAATTGTCTACATTGGTCATTTAAGTTTGGGTTTATTCTACACAGTAGAATTCATACCAGTTATAAACGTATATTTTTTTGTAAATAAGCAAAACATTTTGCACTTTCCTCCTCTGAAATTTTCCAGTTAAGTGCCTGGTAAGCATTGTTCACCCCCGGTCCTCCCTCTAGTTCTTTGGAGAAAACCTGAATCCGCCGAACTAGAAGGCATTTCAGGCGTTGAATTTAATTTTTAGCGGTATTTTTAACGGTTGTTTCTGCAAAATGAACAAATAGTATTTACATTGAAAATTGAACTTCAATATATTACACGAGGGTTGTCCGTTGCTAAGACTTTAGAGGTTGCATCCCTCTAAAGTCTTAGCAACGAAATTTCTGGAAATCGAGAATCCATCTGGAAATCGAAAAACATTTG
>KK121675.1:27080-47372 GCA_000611955.2 Stegodyphus mimosarum | reverse complement strand
CTTCCGCAACAACATCTGTTGATTCCATCTTGGTGAGAATTCTAGGGAAGTGCACCTTGAATGTGAACAGTCCAGTTTTAGATAATTTCTATGGATTACATGTCCAAACACAGGTGGTTTTGTCTGTGATGCCTTTTACAAATCTGGCTTTTGTTAACAGGTGATACATTAAAACAAATAACAACAATACTATAAAGCATTGGGAGCATTTACAAGATTGAGGATAGTAATAAACAAAAATCAACATTATAAGTTCACAATAGTTCAATTATAAAAGATAATGCAATAGTGCAGTGCGACATCAAAAAGAAAGATATATACAGGGGAACGACAACTGCACGTAAAGCTGTTGAATGTTTTCGGGGGGGGGGTATATTTACAGGGGTATTATTATGTGGTTAACGCTCGCCGTAAGCTGGTATGTGTTTATTTTGTTTTCGGTGCTTTCATGGTGGTATACAAATGGGCTGAGGTAAGGCTTAGCTGGTGTTTGGGGAGGAAGAGGTTTGGGGGTCATTGGCAAGCATTTGAGTTTGACCCGGTCAAACGTTTTATTGTTTGTTAGAAAGATGCTAATTCTTCATCAGGTGGTCGAAAAAGTTATCATAAAGGTTATTTTCTTTTTAGTTTTTCATTAGTTTAATTTTTGTTACTTTTCATTTTATTCTATATTTAGCAGGTGGCATGGTTTATTTTAAAAGAACGATTAAGTATTTAATATTTAGAATTGAATTTTTAAATTTAAATTTCAGTCTTAAATTTTGATAACATGGAAACAAAGAAGAAATTATCCGTTGCGCAGAATCGTAAACACAAAGCTGAGAAAGATGCTACTGTTCAGAAGCAGGTAGACGCAATGTCTCATTTCATAAAGAATATGAAGACTACGTCGGATATAAAGGAGATGTTCGCATTGAATCAGCATCAGATTCGATTACAAAAGAACAGACATCATCCAGCCAAAAAGGACATGAACTACATTGGATGAAATTATTGAAAGAACTGTTAAAACTCCAAAGGAAGGGAATTTTGATCCAAGCATGGAATCGGAAGTTTAAGATTATCCAGATAATTCGATGGAAGAGACTAGCATAAATGAAAATTCCTTTCTTCATATTGATTTTGATGATCCTTCAAAGTGGCCAACTCTTCGCAACAAAGTGAAAATGACTTTGTCTAAAATAGGGCCTATTCAAAAGAAAGGTTTAATGTATCCGAAAAGTAATAATGGACGTAAATTTAGTGATTTATATTACAACAGAAAAATGGAATGCAGAGAATTAGTTCCCCGTACATGGCTATTATATTCCGTAAGTATAAATAATGTTTTTTGCTTCTATTGCAAGATGTTTGCATCGACTAACTACATAACTGTCATGATTATATCTAACTATCTCATGAAACTTGTATGAGACAATGTCTGTAATTAACGTATCTATGCTTATACACAGGCCTTGTATACACATGTAGTATTTATATTTTTATAGGGAAGATATAGTCCCTTCTGCCAGCATGACTAATAACAATGTAAGACTTTTGCAACAAAAATCAGGTCAGTGGTTAAACCAGGCGGCGCTCAGTAAACTCGTCAAAGGCTATAATGATTGAATAAGTGTATCTAAAGTCTTGCATAGGCATGACACTAGTAGAACAAATATGACAAATTTCTTAAAATGAAAAGAACTTGAGAAAAATAAAACAACATTTGATTCCCAAACACAAGAGATGTGTTAAAAAAAACCCACAATAGCCAATGTATTAAAAAGACTGATTGAAATCACAAAATTTGTTGGCAGCCAGAATTTAGCCTTTCGAAGCTCATCTGATGTGCTGTAATAAAAAGACAACGGAAACTTCTTAAAATTAGCGAAATTGTTTGAAAACTTCGACCCAGTTATGGAATTTCGAGTAGAAAGAGTATTAAGACGTAAAGGAAGCAACAGCAAAGTTGATTATCTACGCAAAGATAGTCAAAATGAAATGCAGAAATTATTAGCAGTACTATAAGAGAGAAAATCTTATTATCTCTTCGAAAAGCCAAGTATTATTTTATAATTTTGGATTGTACTCCTGATATTAGCAAAACTGAACAGATGAGTGTCGTCATACGTTTTGTCCTTTGCGGTGATGGAGTGGCAGAAATCAAGAAGCATTTTTTATCCTTTATTGAAGTTGATGATTCTACAGGTGTAGAGAAATATGATGTCATAGAGCGATAGCAGCGCCCCCACCTGAAGTAGAAAAAATCAATTAGATGTTAGATGCTAGACGGGAAAGGCGTAGTAAGCCTTATCCTTTGTTTCGTAGAATTACATGTGATGATTTATTAACTGTTTAACTGTATATAGTGTAAATAAATATTTAAATTAAAGTTTCTTCGCATCAGTGATAGATACATAGATTTCTTCATAGACAGATTTTAGAAAGGATTTAACTTCGAATTGAAATTTAGCCTATTGCGAAATTAGCCCTTTCGCCACAACAGGTAACGGCCCATGTGAGACAGTAATGGAAATTGTGAAAATGTGGAACATTCCTCTTTATGATATGAGAGGCCAGAGATATGATAACGACGTAAATATGAAAGGGAAGAAACATTAACTCCGAAATAATATCTTAAAAGTAAATCCTCGTGCGTTTTATGTTTTTTTGTGCCGCTCATAGCTTAAATTTAATGATTAACGATGCAGTAAAGATGAAGACAGATGCAGTTAGTTTTTTTTTTTTTTCCGACAATTTATTTTCTTCTTCTTCTAAGCGATTCTTTTTCTTCTTCTTTTGAAAAACATTTTCCTGTTTAACCTTAAAACCCCATTCAAACACTAGATAGGAAAACAAAATTGGATCGACCTTTAAAATATCAACTACGAGAAACCTATGAGGCTTTTTTTGAAATACCTGAAAGTGAATGCTTTCCAAAAGAAGTGCAACATGAAGTACGAAGTCTGTGTGCCAAAATCAAGTATTATAAATTTATTCGTTCCTTGATACTTTGGCACGATTTGCTCAACTGAATTAATCCTGCCAGCAAACAATTGCAAGAAAAGGGTTTGAGTGTTACACTAGCCTTAAAGACAATAAGCAACTTAGAAACATTCATTGAAGAATATAGAAGTGACATCGATTGCAAAAGTATTTTTGAAAAAGCCAAAGAACTTAGTGAAGAAGTGGATGGCGAGCCTAAAACTGTTGAAGATGTCCGACGAAGGGAAAAGAAATTTCACTTCGATTACGAACATGCTGACTAATCGTCTCAATTTCTAGAAGAGATAAATTTAGTTTTCTGGGTAATTTATCAGAAATCGATAATGCAAATTTGAAAATAAAATGTAGTAATTTAGAAAAATTTTTACAGTGTGGTAACAATAAAGTTATTAACGCAGAACTTTATGAAGAAATAGTAGCTTCAAAATAATAGTTTATAGAATATTAGAATAGTTTTCGAAAGACACTTTTGCAGGCGGTATGAATGACCCATTCGATATTCTGAACTTAATTATATCAAATAATTTGTGCTTCCCGAACTTGAAATCATATTGAAAATACTAATTCGCAACTTCGCATTCCTGTTAGTGTTGCTAGCAGCGAAAGATCGTTCTCCATATCAAAATTGATCAACACATATTTTCGGTCACATATATTGCAGGAAAGATATATCTAGCTTTGATTGCCATTGAAAATGAAATCTATCAAGAGATAGATGCAAAAGAAATCATAGAAAAATTTGTAAATATGAAATGCAGAAAAATAAATTATTCTTGGTAAATTGTTAAAAAAATTCGACAAATGCTTTCTTCAAAACTTCCTACTCTTACATAAAAATTTAAAAAAGGGGGGTGGGGTGACTTCAGCTATTTTGTAGGCGAGCGCCGAATAACCTTGCGCCGGCGCGGCCAGAACTTCGAAAAGCTGTTCAAGAGGAATGGATAAAATACCTCTTCGGATATTACAAAGGGCTTTATTGTCTTAAAAATTACTGTGTAGAAAGTTAGTGAAGAGTAAGGGTTATCAAATAAAGCATTTAAAACACAATTATTTTAGATAAAATATGTCTGTAAATACAATGAAAATCGTCTAAAAAAATGTGCGAACATCCTTTGTATTTGCCGAAAAAGAATTCAACGAGAGGTAAAATAGAGCTTTGATTGGTTATCATGCATAAATAATCACCGTACCCGTCATCAACAGGTAATGTGTATCATATTTCTTGGGGGGGGGAAAGGCACATTATTATGAATCGCATCCTGAAGGCTGTCAGCACTCAAAAATTCCTCCTGAATATACGACTATATATATATATATATGACCATTGAGCTATAGGACTATTGAGAATAATAGTGTTCTCTGACAGCGTATTATCGCCTTTCGTTACTGTCTTTTTTCCTGTTACTACTCTTACGATAGCAGCTTGATCCATACGAATGTTCCTCGAGAATATGTTTAGTCGGATTGCTATATAACTCTTCCATGAAGGTCTGCTGAACTCGCTCTAAGCAACCTTTGTCTTAACAAAACAATTTATGAGTTTCTTGCACAGAAACTTTTTTCAAAGCACTTTTGGTTTAGAGTATTTTCACCTATTACCCACTTACGTCACCAGCCACCTAGAAGAGCCATATATTATTATAGTACATACATATGTATAAAGAAATCCAATGAGAAAAACTTTAAAATTAATAAATTTCAAAACTTATTTAAAAATGACTTAAAAAGTAAAATTCTGCGCTTTCTCCCCAAAGAATAAAATATTTTAATTTAATACAGTATATATAAAGGAAAGTTATCTCCTAGGAAATATGAAGGGAAATTTAGATAATAAATGTGTACTGTTGGGGAGATTAAATTTGGAATTTGCAATTAATTAAACTGGAAGTCGTAATTAAAATGATTTATTAAAGAAATAAAACAAGAGAATCATTGCTGATTCCATAGGAAGATCCCGACTTATCCAGGAGAATTGAAATCTCTTCATACAACCATCAATAATTTATAAGGGTCGAGTTTCGTCATTCCGCATTTCTGAACAATATCCCTACTCCAATTTTAAAATTCTAATCAGTTTTATAAAATTTGAATTTCAGTCTTAAAGAAGCTCGTAAATGTAAAATGATTCCCCGATGCGAGGATAAACAATTAATTACAATATAATTACAATATATATATATATATATATATATATAAAACCAAGGGATAATAATTAAATCAAAAGAGGGAGTGAACTCTAACAGGAAGTAGATACATTAAAATTGAAACAAAAATAAAACAGCTTAGTAAAATTATATATTAAAAGTAACATTATCATAAATTGTTCAAAATTCTTTGTTTTATTTTAAGAAGCAGATTAAGAATTTTCAAAGGATTATGTCTGAATGGTTATAAGTTCTTTAAATAATTCAAAAGAAAATGCCAAATAAAATTTAACTAATTCAAATTAAATTAAGTTATTAATTGAAGACCATTAAAAATTTAACTACTAAGTTGTTAATTAAGGCCGTTAAAATTTCGTTTAATTATTTTAAAATTAACTAGGAAATAAATGAAAATCACATTCAAAATTCAAATTTGGGACTTCAAAGTCACGTGCTCGGCTGTTTATGATGGCTGTAAGTGTCGCCGTTTTTCCATGCTATCGAAAAATTCGAAATTAAAATCTCGGCCAAAGGCATAACTGATTTTTCGTACATCTCCGGACCGAAAAAAATAATTATATATCTCTTCTACCATAGTTTTTATTTCAGCGAATTTGATTTCCCTTTTCGTTTTGTGCTTCCCACAAACAGTTTTGTTTTAGGCTGAGAGTTTATAATAGCAGTTTTTCTATCCTCCTGTAGTAAATAAACTTAGCTTATTTTATACTTAGCCGCTACCTGAAATACTCGTGAGTTTTCCTGCGGCTGTGTCTCTTCGACGTCTCATTCTTTTAAGTATCAAACTGCAATGCTTTTCAGAATAGGAATGGTAGAAAATTATGTATGAAATGAGAATTAAATGAAAAGAGAAGAAAGAAAGAAATTCTGATAGAATTCCTTGTAGCACCTGAGGATTTGTCAAGTTTATTGTATTCTCACTGGGCATCGTTGGTTACCAATCTTCTCTTCGACTCGCTCCTGCCAACACATTTTTTTAAAAGCTCTATCATTAAACACCACTTTCTTCGCACTTAAAAACAGCATATGTTTAGAAATCTCGATAGAGCAGTGGTATTCAAACAACCAGTGTGTTACTATAAAAATGCAAACGACACACACACGCGCGCACACGCGCACGCACAGGTGACAGGTGACGGGGGGCACGGGCGCTGTTCCTTTGCCATTATGGTGAATCGGTATTGCACCGTGCCCACCTCTGTCTAGAGCCAGTGAGATGGGGCCACACAAGCATCACACCCCAGACACCGAAACCCAACGCCTGGACCATCGAGGGGGCAGCCCTGCAGACCAAAAGCACCCCCAGACACATCCCAAACCAATATCCGGGCATTTATTGAAAATCAAAATAAGGTTACAGTGCCATACAGGGGCGAAGTTAATACAAAAATACAAAGAAAAAGTAATACAATTTGATAAGATATTCAGACTATAAATTACATTAGAATATTTAAAAAATAATTAACAATGGAATAATAAAGAACAAAATTTTGCAGCCAAAAAGTTACAATTTTAAGAGAACATAGTAAATAGAATTATAAAATAGGGATTACTAGTTAAAATTAATCTATAATTGAATAAGGGTGCACTATTCTATCACAAATGGAAACATTATAACATTTAGGTATTGTTTATATAGAAAATCTGCAATTGACCACCATAAACTGTAAAGATGATTTTGTAGGAACATTACGATTTTAAATATATACTATATTCATTGACAATAATTATATAAATGAAAAATTACTAAGCTATAATATGGGACTAAAAGGATACTTACTATATTAGCTTTGCAAGTATAATATGACATAGTACCAGAAAAAAGGTTACAATTTAGATTAATATTTGTAATACAACAGTACTATACACGCGCGCGCGCGCACGCGCACACACACACACACACACACACACACACACACACACACACACACACACACACAATGAAAGGTTTCAGATTTTAAATTACGTCCAAAGGGGCTTTTTTTAATGTTTCGTGTGTTACCTTTGTTTATTAAATGCCATGTTCTTCGCACTTAAACCATAAAATTCAGTTCAACAGCAATATCGCAAAATAATTTAAAATGAGCATATCTTTAGAATTTTCGATACACACTTCCTCGCGCTGCAAATAAAAATGCTTTTTCCGCTCCCGTAGAGTGCTGCTATTGCTCGCTTTTAAATCGTTTGAGTTTGTTCATCAAAAATTCGTTAATTACATCACAAATTGAAGCTTTACAAAATATGAAATAGATAATAAACAAATTCCAAATTTGGGCTTCTAGATGCGCATATTCCGGTGGAAAAGTGCGTTATTCAAAATTGGATGGCTCTACGTACCGTTGTTTTATCACATTTGGAGAAATATACATACATTTATGCAGATTCTTCATTACTTCTTTAAATATAATACAGGGCTGCAAGATTTGGTGGCAACAGTTTGAAAAGTGACTCAGACTTTTAATGTTTCCGACGCAAAATCGCAAATCGAAAACAATAGTCTTTTGGGGACTAAAGCACCTTTGGACTAAAAATCGCAACCCCAACCATAGCGCCGATCCTTAGTTATACACTATCAATTCAGATTTTGTTAGGGATTGCCATATTTTGTATTTTGTATTGCCATACACTTTTTGTATCACTTTAAAAGTGATTATGTTCCTATGTTCCGGTTAAGCTTGTTATGCCTTTAGTTAATCTGCATGCAATAGTTGTAAAATTATCAGCAATTTAAAAGTGGAGCTAAGCCTAAAGATGCCGCCATTTGTTTACATTTGAAAGTCTTAGTAGAACAGTGAATTAAGACAGCTGGTGCACCAACTTCAGTGTCTTTTTGTCCAGTCTGACCAAAAGTTAACTTTCAGGTTTGCGCACCGAAAATTTTCTCTTCCTGCCCGCTGGCCGAATTGTTTGTTTTAGAGTAGAAACTCTAATTTTAACTGTAAAAATTGTTTTTCCAACCTGTTTTTAGCATTGTTTGGTTTTTATGTTTTTCCGTATTTTACAATTTTCAGTAAAGATGTTATGAATTTTTAAGTATTTTTAACTTACGGCGAAGCGAAAACTGAATTAATTGAATGAGAAGTATATCTCTAATGAAATTCTAGGAAATAAGTTGAAATTAAGTGCAGCAAAAGTGTGTATAATTTAATCGGCCGTAGAAGGAAGTCATGTGATCAGATATTTTATTTAAATGAAAATACATCACAGAAATTATCGTCTGCATTTGGAAATCATTACTTGTTTAGCAAAATACATCAACATTTCCATACCTAAAGTGAGCATCACAAGACGTTACAAATTAATGGCAAGTTCTATTCGAAATTTAATTGTTCGCTGTTTTAAAGAAATTCGAAATATCGAAAATATTGAAATATCCAAAAAATATTTGTTGCTAAGCTCATTTAATTTTGGCGTCATAAAATTGTGGAAATTCCTCGGAACTGTTGAAAATGCATTAATATCTAGACCATATTTCAAGTTAACACCCAAGTATCGGAGATTTATTAGTATGTCAAAAATCAAACAAGATCCAAAACAGTCTCGGAGATAACATTTGAGGGCAACATTCTTTTATTTGTGTTGCCATATATTTGTTTTTATATTTGTCATATTATTTCTTTAAAAATGATACATGGTGATAACGGTTGGGTAACAACATATAAAAAGTGATGTGAACGGAAAAGTGATACGGATAAAAAAAGTGAGACTAATAGCACCTCTGGAGTTAAAAAGGTAGATCTCTAGATTTTTGTTATAGTATATATCAGTGCTGCCAAATTCGAGGCCCGCTAAACAATTTTATACGACCCGAGAAGACATTTCGATTATGCATCTGTTTCCAATATGCTGTTGCAGAGATTTCAAGATTTAGTTACCATGATTTTCTTTTCCATTAAAAACGAACTTGAGCCCACCAGAAATCTATAAATGGAACTAATTAATTTACACTGTGCTATAAATTTTATTCGAAGACTTGAAGATACAGATTTGATTAGCTTTTATTCGTTTCTTGTAAAAAAATAAGTACTCTCAGTTACGGATTTTTGCGCTAAGAACAATCGCTTTGTTTAGGAATACATTTATATGTGAAGAGGGGCTTTTCACGACTGAAAATTAATAAGGACAGAACGAGACCTGACTGGTCAGCATCTACAAACCGGAAGAAAAATTTCGCTTCGAGGCTACAAACTTTATCAGAATCGAAATACCATTAGGCATCAAGCTGTACCAGAAAACAAAGAAATTTGTAATTATTTATATACAAGCATATGCTTTTTTAGGTACCCTTCTTTCAAATTTTACAGCATGTCGAAAATTTCCTGAAAACTTCAAAAAACATAGAAATTTAATTAGTTTTCGTAATTTGTTTGCTTTTGATTTAAATTAAATGATTTAATGGTTCAATGAACACATTCGAATTATTTGAAAGAATTGTCATAAGAATAAGAATACAATATTTAGACCTCAATATATTTGAATTGCAAAGCGCAACCAATATAATTATGTCACAGGTATTAAATTTGAGATTTCAGAGAGGTGGGGGTAGTAGATTTTATGGCGCACAACCTATGGAGATTATAAGCGCCGGCTTTCATATAGTATAAATAAATATAAATGTGACTTTTTCCCCTTACGATTTTATTATTATTGTTTATGTAAGCTTTGATAAATATTTAGGGAGCGAAATTTTAATCTATTTAAACTATTTTTTATTTTGTTATTGAAATTTTTATTTTCTTAAGTATGTAAAATGGTTTAATTCTTCTCGGAACGTACGGAAATAAAATTCGTCTGCTAGGGAGAAGTTTATTTTTCGCGCTCCTAGAGGACGCTGCGGTCGGCGAAAATACTTTTCTCGCTTGAGTAAAAAGAAAAGCGCGGCAACCTGCCTATGTTGTGAGATCAGTGACATTTTCATTCCAAATGGTAGACGGCGTTAGCTTCATAGCATCATTTCTAAAAAATCGCTTTCAGCATCCCAAAATTAAACAATCCTCTATTTGACATACCATTCAAAAGTTCGGGATTCAACGCCGGACGCTTCAGCGTCTAGCCGCAGGCTATGCATGCTGTTGGGGCGAAACCAGCGAATAGCGTCGAATTCTTTACTTTACGCTGCATAAACACATCCTACCTGGTCGGTACGTTGGACTTGTTTCAGGTGAGTGCTTCGGATCGTTCTTTCTCGAAGTTTGTTTAAATACTAATTGCTTTTCAAGCGTCCCCTTCCATCACATGTTCATCACAGTCTTGCAATTATTGATCAAATTTTATTCAGTCATTGAAAGGAAGTGCTGCCAGTTTATGGTATTACCTGAAATGTAATTTTAAATTGTGTTCTAAGAAAACTGGGCGGTGGCGCTCGTGCCTGTGTGTGCTGTTCTAATGTGGGATAAAAGTTCGGTAAGAAATATATACATATATATATATATATATTAAACAGAAAAGATAAATCGCGTATGCGAATATTGGAAGTATAAGTCTTATAGCTTTTTAATGAATGTTGAATTTCGTAATCATTTTAATCGCGTTTCACGTGGATGCCAACTTCTTATATCGAATTGTATACTTCATTATTATTGAATTATTAATTCAATTAACAAAAGGCAGATGGAATTAATATCAATAATTATGAAAGGAAAGGGAAAAAACTAAGGTGATTTTTAGACTGTTTATTTTACAATCCTTGTTATTTTGTAGATTATATGTAATTCATTCTAATTTTTTCAAATTGTACATTAATTCAACATTCATTAAAATGAAGAAAATAAAAAATCTTCTGAATTGGGAATATAGAATTTTATGGAAAATTCTGATTGCAGTAATGAATTTGACTGCAACTTAATTATGATTTAATAAATTTTACTTCTCAAAATTTAGAAAAGAATGAAAATTTACTTTAAAAATGAATCTGTAATCCTCCTTCAAAAATTTTTTGTTAATGCGCTTATATGTTAAAAACACAAGTAAAAATTCAAAACACCGAGTTACATCAAACTAACTATTTATGCAATTTTCCTATTTCTGCTTACTAATTAAATATTTTTAGGATGTGGAGGTACATGGTTTTGAACCATAGGTACTCCGAAATATTTAATCATTGGCATTGGCATAAACAATGTTCAGTTTTAAATATCAGAACATAACACAAAATTAAAGTATGATAGCAAACTAACTAAGTTGACGTGAGAGTCTTTACTACAGTGCAGGATTTACATATAAGCTACACAGGCTGTAGCTTAGGGCTCTCGCTTTCTTGCCCCCCTCAAATACCCTCTAGGTATCCGAAAATCATATTTAACACTGACATATAATATCTGGACTTATAAAGGGCTTTATATCTGAAATAGCTTAGGGCTTTACCAAATCCGGCGCTGCTCTACTACCTAATATGTATATTATATATATATAAAATAGTTAAGATTAAAAAATTGCAGTTATTATACCAGTGATTCTTTAATTTGCTTTTCGCATCGAATCCCAATTCGAAACAAGCTTACTCAATGTTCCCTGGTATATATACTACTAACGGCACATTATATTATTTTTTGCAGTACAGTTTTTATATAAAATGTTTAAATTAATGTAAAACGGCTCCCTTTTTGTTATATATATTCCCATATTTTTAATTCTTATTTGTGTGACACAAAATTTTAAAATTTTTAAAAGGCATAGTATAAAGAGATATGTTACTCTTTTATATTGTGCTTAAGAAAGTTCATTCTGTTAATAAATATAGTGAAATATATATTTATATATATATATATATTAAAAAAAAAAAAAGCTTAAATAAGTGCCAAATACAGTGTCACTTTTGTGTTCAGACACTTGTGCTTTTCAGTTTTATTTGGAAATATCAGTCCCTAAATATTAGTGGAATGGCTTTATTTTTCTTCCACATATACTATCGATTATTCTTTTTTAAAACCTGTTTGCATTTTGGGGAGGCGGCCGATATTCAAAATGTCAGTTCCGCTTGCTGGAGATAAAAAGTTTTTTTTTTTCTGTAGATTGCTGCCATTGCTCGCTTTTAAATCGTTGAGTTTGTTAATAAAAAAATTCTTTAAAGATTTAAAAAATATGAAATAGATAATAAAAACAAATTCCAAATTTGGGCTTCCAGATGCACATATTTGGGTGAAAACGTACGTTATTCAAAATTGGATGGCTTTAAGTACCGTTATTTTATCACATTTGGAGAAATATACATATATTTATGCAGATTCTACATTATTTAATTTCTTTAAATATAATACAGGGCGATAACACTTGGTAGCAACAATTTGAAAAGAGAATCGGACATTTATAGCGAATCAACGGAAAATCGCAAAACGAAAACAATAGTCCTTCAGGGACAAAGCCCCTTTGGACTAAAAAAGGGGGGAGATGTATAAATTATATATTAAAAATACACAATTTTTTTAAAAAAAAAAGAAGTAAGATACCTCGACATTGCTCTTTCTTGTATATACTCATGTCATTTCTTCAACTACACTAACAATCCAAGTAATCTCAGACAGTGCATGTTAAATCTGTACACACTGATATTAATGTATCGTATACCGTGCGGTATATTCAAGCATTGTAATTTATTCTTTACTGTACTGTTTCCTTATTTGCATAACTTAAATGTAATGTAAGCTGCACAGGTCAAACTGTAAACTGCACACTAATCAATGTATTGTATATAGCACTGTATCCTCATGCAATGTAATGTATCGTATTCTGTACTGTTTTATCATCTGCGTAATTTAAATGCAATGTAAGTGCAGCGTTATGTAATGTAATGGAAGGTTAAAAGGTAAATGCAAGTAGCCTCATCGGCACATATATAATATATATTGAATAGGCCATATCACCTTTTTAGCTTTAATAACGCCAGAATGCGATGTCCCCTTCCAAACGTCCGCGTTATAATGTCTACCAAACAATTCGCACTTAATGTTTAATGTTTTGAAAACTGCATCGCATCTCAACTATAATAACTGTTTAAAGCGCCGTACACTGCCCATGTCTCATCACCTTTGCATACCTTGGTCTTACAAGAATTCGCTGCTCAATTAACTGTCCACGCCAAACTAATTTCTTCGTGACATACGATGACACTACAAGGCACAACCACAGATTATTTCACGATGTCTGGGATCATGTATTGTATGCAGCATACATCAGTGAATTGTACTCAACATCACCATGCAATATGTCTACGGTACTTAGAGACAATAGTTACCTCAGTCTAAGCTACAAACATCGAGTCAGCCAGGTTCTCTCGAATCTTATCTGAGTTGGCATTATTCCTCTTGGTTTGTCCTCCGGACGGAGGCTTCTCAGAGGGTTTACCCTTTTCCTTCGAGAAAATTCGTGGTTCTGCTATTCAGACTATCAGTGTGACGGATGCGAGTTATGCTGATATGTTACAGAATCGCAGCATCCATAATCTGGCTGATAAACACCTGTTGGAAGATACGACTTTAATGAAGGATGGCACTCCATCCCGTATTGCTACACGTGTGAAAGATTTCTTGCATACATCGTTTGGTGAGAATCGTGTTCTGAGCCGCCACTTCTGTCATACTTGGCCTCTCAGGTCCCCAGATCTCAATCTGCGTAACTGGTGGTTGTGGGGTTACCCCGCGATCATCCGACCTCATTAGAGATGCTAAAAGACAACATCCAACGGAAATTCCTCACCGTACTTACAGATATGCTGTAAAGGCTGCAGTTTTTTTTTTTTTTTTTTTTTTTTTTTTTTTTTTTTTGTGCTTGTTGCTGTTCACAACATTGTCCCTTGACTGCAGGGATTGTTGATGAATGACGGACGACATGTTGAAAGTTTATTCTAAAGAACGTATTCTTTGGCAAAAATCAATTGTTACGCTAATTATTGCGTTTGTTATCTTATGAAGCGCCATCCGTTGCTCGTTTTAAGCACTTTTTTTTCCTTTCAATAAAATCCCATAACATTTCAAGCATGTGTGTCAGTTTTTACCTATCTAGCTACATTATTCAGTGAATCATTGAATTTTCAAATGTTAACGGACTTTTGGGTCACACGATATGTCATTAATTGTAATATCCAGTTGTTGCCGATGCAGAGTTTTGGACCAAGATAATGGCAAATAATCCTTTTGCTTTATCTATAACACAGTTAATTGGTTATATATATTTTGTACAAAATCTATATTAATTAAAACAGAATTACTGATTTTATAACTCACCCCACTGAACATTCGGCCTCTCCGAAAGCCTGTCTCTAACTTCTTGTTCCTCTAACTAGAGGGCGTTACTTACTTTATGAGGGCTAGACGCTTCATTAATGATTTATGTAATATATTAGTATTTTATATATTATTTAACTATAAACAGGGCTATCTTAGGCCTTAAATGCAGCCTTTTCAAGGGTCCTTACCATATCCACTTTCTTAATTTTTATGACGAATATACGGGAGCCGATTCAATCAGTCCGAGGCCCTATTCGAGCGTTATTTGAGGGGCTCCTAACGACCGCTTTCCTTGTTTTTATGGAGAGGACAGAATTATGAGTAATTGCAGGGCGATTTTTGGAGACCCATAAAGTTAGAGATCACAAAGGCTGATCACCGCCTAGGCCATAAAGGCTCGAATTTAGGACCTTTTTTTAAGAAGCACTCAAAACATCCTTTAAATTGCTGGTTCTCAATTTATTTTGCTGCATGCATCTTTTTCACCATTGCTAGACCATCCTCCCTCCTTTCCAAAACTCGAAAAATAGATAAGCGTTTATTTAAATTTAGAATATTTTTTTTTATGTTTTACAAATTAAACAATAATATATATAGAAAATGGCGAAAAATACCCACTACTTTCAATGAAAGTAGTTTTTTTATATTCATAAACTAAAAATAAGTACTTAACAGCTAAATAAAATGCTGACCGCATGGTTTTAGAATGCAGTTATAATCTGAGGATCATTTAAAATTTAGGGCATGGTCTCACATTATAAATTCAGGTCTTGAGTATAGCTCTCCGCTTTTTTCTGTTCTGAGTCTGCAGTTTTTCTAATTGATAATATATGGGGGGGGAGGGGAACTGAAAGTTTTCAGATTTTATATTACGCTCAAAGGGACTTTTTTTTTAACGTTTTATGTCTTCCCTTTATTTATTAAATTATAAGGTATTTCTCCCGCCTTCTTGGCATGCCTTCGTGGTGTAGTGGTCAGCACGATTGGCGCGTATTCGAGAGGTCCGTAGTTCGAGTCCCGGCAAAGGTATTGTTCATTTCTCACATCTCCTGATTCTAAATAAACTATAATGATTCTACAATGGCGTCCGAACTAAAAAAAAAGAAAAAAGGCGGTGGATGATGATGCTCCACCACCAGGATTTGGCGATTGGGTCCGTAATCCCAGTCGCCCTTTAAAAGGAGGGGTATATAAGGTGTTTCTCCCGCCTTCTTGGCATGCCTTCGTGGTGTAGTGATCAGCACGCTCGGCGCGTATTCGGCCGCTCGGCGTAAAATAAGTCCGTGGTTCGAGTCCCGGCGAGGGCATTGCTCATTTCTCACATCTCTTGCTACTAAATAAATTCTAATGACTGACTCTACAAAATATGACGTTCTTCGCACTTAAACCAAAACATTCAATTCAACAGCAATATCACAATATAATTTAAAAAGAGCGTATCTTTAGAATTTCCGATACACAGTCTCGATCAGATCCTTTTTTTTTTTTGAAAATATCCTTTTTTTTTTTTTTTTAGTCCAAAGGGGCTTTCTCCCTGAAGGACTATTGTTTTCGTTTTGCGATTTTGCATTGGAAATATTAAAAGTCTGAACCACTTTTCAAACTGTTGCCACAAAATATTGCAGCCCTGTATTATATTTAAGGAAATTAAATAATCAAGAATCTGCATAAATGTATGTATATTTCGCCAAATGTGATAAAACAACGGTAGCTAGAGCCATCCAGTTTTGAATAACGTACGTTTCCACCCGAATATGCGCATTTGGAAGCATGAATTTGGAATTTGCTTTATTATCTATTTCATATTTTGTAAAACTTTAACGAATATTTTCGATGAAGAAACTTAAAGGATTATTAAAAGTGAGCAATGGCAACACTGTACGGGGGGGGGAACCTTTTTATCTAAAGCGCGCGGAACTGTGTATCAGAAATTCTAAAGATATACTCATTTAAAAATTATTTTGCGAAAATTTTAAAATGAGTATATCTTTAGAATTTCTGATACACAGTTCAACTGAATTTTATGGTTTAAGCGCTAAGAACATGGTATTTAATAAGTAAAGATAACACACAAAATGTTAAAAAACGCCCCTTTGGATGTAATTTAATATCTGAAACCTTTAAGTTTTTTTTCTGTACAGTGTTGTCATTGCTCGCTTTAACATCATTGAGTTTGTTAACCAAAAATTTGTTAAAGTTTTACAAAATGTGAAATAGGTAATAAAACAAATTCGAAATTTGGGCTTCCAGATACCAATATTCGAGTGGAGGACTACGTTATTCAGAATTTGATGTCTCTAGGTACTGTTGTGCGAGAAATGTCACAGTGATGTCACAGTGCGGGAAATATACATACATTCATGCAGATTCTTCATTATATCATTTGTTTAAATATAATGCAGGGATCTAATATTTGGTGGCAACAATTTGAAAAGTGAAACGATGTTCATAGTGAACCAACGCAAAATGCTAAAACGAAATGAATATACCTTCTAGGCAAGTTGCTCCTTTGGGCTAATAATAGACGTTTATAAGAAATTTGTTACCAGTTCAGAACCAGTGTAAAACGTTTTAAATGTTTTCACATGAAAAATTTTGTGTTTTTAAGCATCTTGTGAATAACCTTCAATCTGAAAAATGGATGTTCGCTACTAAGTTTTTTTTTTAAAGGAAAATGTCTTAGATTCTGTAGTTACTATGTAACTAAACTATAAAAAATATCATGTTAAGTGACAATGAGAATTTTTATTAGGGCTAACGACGTAGGCTTTTTAAAGCCTGCACCCTAGTTAAGGTTTTTTTCATTTCAGGCAGTGTGAGTATGTAGGGATATATACACTCACTTTCAAAAGTTAAGCCCGAATATGTAAAATGCAAAAAAATCAACAAATACTGCTTTGATTGACGCAAAATTCGGAAGGAAAGTAGCATATGTATTTATGCATAAAACAAAATCAATAATTATATATAGAAATGAAAACAATATTCAATTTTTGTAAGTTATCAGATAATGACATACTGGAGATTTAAACAGAATTATGTATAAAGTGAAAATAAGCAGCATAAAATGAAAAAAAAAAAAGGACATTAATAGGGTATGTGATCCCCCCTCATCTGTATACAAAGTTTACACCTTGTGACCATGCTTTCAATTAGGTGGTTAACCAACGCAGAATTAAGCAATCGCCATTCTTCTTGTAGAGCAGATACCAACTCAACAAGAGGGGTTTGAGGTGGGAAACGTGAAGATACAGCATGCCCGAGAGCATCCCAAAGATTTTCAATGGAATTAAGGTCGGGCGAATATGCTTGGCCTTACCATACTCGCAATCCCTTCACTCTCCATGTAGTCATCGACGATGTCAGCTCTATTTGGACGTGCGTTATCGTCTATTAAAACTAAAGTGGGGCCAACTGCTGCAGCGTATAATCTCGCAATGGGTTCTAGGACTTCATGTCGATACCGGACAGCCGTCAAAGAACCCCGTTTAAAGATGTGCAGGTCGGTGCGGCATCCTAATGAAATCCCTGCGCACACCATAATGCTTCCGCCTCAGAATGCGTGATGTGTGGTGATGTTTTGGGACTGATTGCGTATTCGTTGTTCACGCCATAGCCTTATACGCTTGTCATCTGGCTCCAGAGAAAATCTTGACTCATCAGTAAACATGACATTGCCCCAGTCAGACACATTCCAATTGACATGTTCCCGGCACCACTGTAATCGTGCCCCTCTTGATTGGACGGATAGAGAAACACAAACTCGAGGTACCCGGGCGTACAGTCCACTCATATGTAATCTTCGGCGTACAGTAGCTGCAGATATCGCCTTACCAATGGCCGTTGTAACCATAGATGTCACACGTGTGGAGGTCGCTCTGCGATTCCGCTTGGCTACAATAGCAATATATCGATTTCCGCGGGGGTTGTAACCCTTAGGCGACCGGATAGGAGCCTTCGAACAACTGTCTGTGTGGTTTGGAATTGTTTCCATAAACATGAAATTACAGAATGATGAACGTCGAAGAAAAGAGCAACATCTATGATCGAGTGTCCTGCTTCAATGCTCCCCACAGCACGCCAGAGCTGAGAATCTTCCATTCGTCTTCTGGAAGTCATAGAAACATGTATGTCTTGAAAACAAATTGTACGAAAGTTTTCAACACCTTCTATCAGCACTTAAAATCAACTTCTGTAACCCTTCATAAAGGTGGCTTCTTATAAGACTGCCTTTTTTGCATATTTCTTGACATGAAAGCGCGATTGGCTGTTACCTAACATATTTGCATACTTCCATCTACCTCTGCAGCGAATTGCATCCTCTTCAATTCTGATTGGCTTCTGGAAACTAGCATTTTCCTCTCCGTGCTTACCTTTTGGAAGTGAGTGTATTTTTTGAATGGAGACGTGTTGAATTGAAGTAATGTTTTCCCTTCTTGATTGAAAACCTTTGGGGAAACCAGGGATTCTGAAACTTTTTTCGAATGGCGATCATTTTAATAAATTAGAATGTTCGGCGGATCACTTTATTCTCCCCACCGAACGCAATTTTTTACTAATAATCTTATATATTGGTAAAATGTTAATATCAGTATAATTATATTTTAAAAATATATTTAAAACTCAATTTTACTTTGACGCAAATCAATAACGTTAGTAGAAGAAAAATTACGTTCGTTTCTGATATTTCACAGCTATTACAATTTGAATAATCTTTATCCTATTAACTACATTAAATAAATGCTGGCGTTCGCGTTAATGAGATGGATGAGCATGCCGATTCTTGAACAGCTGTTCCATGTATTGCTAAGCTTAAATCTGACATCGGCACATACAATGCATCGAGTCGATTTCGCATCTCTCCTTTTTTACTTCCTTGTATGTAGTTAAGGAAGTATAGTAATCGCGAAAAATTTCGGTTATCAGATTTCACCGGCAATATCCATTTTTACCGTTTCCGAATCCATTCTGATTATTGTTTTGCGTAAAGTCTGTACCTACGGATAAGAATAAAGGATTCTTTCTTCCAAAATGGATTGTAAAGTGGATTCAAAAGATATTTCTACCTTGACGTCTATACATACTACGTACATATGCATCTCGCATAAGTCAAAACTGATTAGTCAGAGAACGCTGAAATTTTGAATATGGGACTCCTTGCGCATCTCCTTTTTTATTGCAAATAACAGTACCAAAATTATATATATGTGTGTGTGTTGCTCCTAGTCATAGGCTTATTAGAACAGAAGTGTTTTAAATGAAGAAAATATTCATGTTTTGGCAATGTGAAATTTAAAAGAAAAAAAAAAAGTAATTTTGGAAAAGTAACGAAATCTAACTTGTAATGCGGTCTTCCTCCTGTACCACAAAAACTGACCGAGATTTTCGATTTCAAAATTTGAACTTATGGATCAAATTGTCTCCAAGGATCGGTTAATTAAGTTAGAATAATTCGAGAAAATACTTTTAAAATGAAGTTCAGGAAAAAAATGTGTATAGTTTAACAGGCCATACAAGAAGTCGAAGGCAGACTTACCCCCCCCCTAAGTTAGGGATAAGAAGCCTTTCTTACACATATACGTCAAAGCAAGCCGAATTATAATTTTTAAAGTGCCATTTCACAGTTCACTATATTTCGTTTTCATTGCTAATGAGGTCGAGAAATTGATCATATCTTCTGCTTGAAATTTCATTTAAAGTCCGGTATTATTAAAGAGTTCAATTAACGGTTTCCTTCTAAGATAATTTGTTCCTATCAAAATCACAATGGAATGCATCAAGAACCTATGAAAATGCACTGTATTTACCACTTAAAAAAAGCAAGCTTGAAACTGAGGCCTCAGAGTTTCGAGAGGCGAATACATGCCATTATTAATTCTTTTGCAGTAACAATATAATTTTCTACTAAAAAAAGATGCTAAGGT
>KK121675.1:16701-27023 GCA_000611955.2 Stegodyphus mimosarum | reverse complement strand
AATTCCCTGGTTTACGTAACTAATCCACAAACCAAGTTTCATCTCCAACTCTTTTAATATCTTATGGACTTTGAGAACACTCAAAGACTTGCCTTGTAGACAAAGATTTAGTTCATTTAGTTTTGAAAATATATCTAAAAGATATGCCAGTGTACTTGGAAGCATGCCATCAGCAAGAAATGATATAAAATCTTGTTGATTTCGCTTACAAATAAGGAGATATCTTTGCAAATCTAAGAGTGCCACAAGTTCAGGATTCGATGGCCATTTGTTCCGCGGACCACAATTTTAGAAGCGTTAGGTTAGACCAACCAGGATGAAAATTACTAGGAGGCCTTTATTAAAAGCTTATCAGGCTAATTATTTGACAGTGTGTGGTCTCGCTTTCGCTTTCATTTTATTTTAACTCAATTCCTTGATGCGTAGTTTTGATGTATTTTGATTGAAGATTTTGGTCCGTTTGTCTATTATACAACCCCTTCACTTTCTTCTAATTATAACGATTAGTTTCGTAATTACATCTTTTAAGATCTCATTTTTATCTGCAGTTTATTAAAAAATTTAGGCGCCATTAAATCTCTGTGAGGTATTCTAGTAGCCTGAAAAATATTTAAGATTCGGGAATTGCTTTAAAATTACAAGCGTACTATCATCATTCAGCAGACGCGACCATGAGCACAAACACGCATGCGCGATTCGGAGCTACGTATTTACATATTAGGGCAGATTTAATAATTGCTGTGGACGACTTTCCTTTGTTTAAAACTGTTGGTATAAACGCATTCTTGGATCTCTCAGATACGCGCTTTACTATATAAGGTATTTCTCCCACCTTTTTCGCCTACCTTCGTGGTGTAGTGGGGGAGCACGCTGCGCGCGTATTCCAGAGGTCCGTGGTTCGATTCCCGCCGAAAGCGTTTCTTATTTTTCATGATTCCTGCTTCTAATTAACCTAATGTGTCTACAACTATACTATATCGCTATTGAATGGGTTCGGAGAACATGGGATCAATGTGTCACCGAGTGACTCATTTCATAATTTCAAGTGAACCGCTTGAGTTCTGGAGATAAAGTATTACATACAAAAATAAATTGTGAAACATAAATATGAAATAGCACTTAAAGAATATGTAAAAGAATAAACCAAAAATAAGTAATAACAATAACATTTTTAAGATAACACACTGAACAAATATTAATTTAGAAGTCAAACAACAAAAATCAGCGTTATATTTTCAAATTTTCACATAGTTTCGATGTACTAACCAGCCAAAAATCCAAAATAGTACCTAACCACCCAAAAATCACGAAATCGTTCTGTTCTAGTTAACGGCCCTAATTCCAATCCATCGTTGCCTTCAGCCTTTAAAAAATTATGTTTTAGTTCTGGTTTCATCAACAGATGGTGCCAGTAGCTTGTCTCCTGTCCAGGCTTTCTTATCTTATCTAATCATTATATCTTATCTTGTTCATTTGTGCTTTTGCAGCTGAGGATGGTGGTTCGGTAAAACCATCGAAATTAGTCCTGTGAAAATATAACGCTGATTTTTGTCGTTTGACTTCTAAATTAATAGCATTTTTGTTTGACTCCAAAGTTGAAGTAACGAATGTGCATTATTTTGTAACATAATTCCAAGGAGAAATTGACAGGTGTGGTACTATTGAACCATAATGCATAATTCCAAATAATTAATTCTTCGTTTTGTTTGCATAAATGTGAGCGAATTATTTTCGCACGTGAAATTTATTTTAAGTAAGACCAAGAGCAGTTTACCGAAAATTCAGGCGCTTGTGGTCGTCTTATGCCGACTAACTGTAAGCCAGATTTGACTGATTGACGTCACAAGTTC
Organism: Stegodyphus mimosarum; assembly: GCA_000611955.2. Classification (NCBI taxonomy): domain Eukaryota; kingdom Metazoa; phylum Arthropoda; class Arachnida; order Araneae; family Eresidae; genus Stegodyphus; species Stegodyphus mimosarum. Next base: position 25,173 of record KK121675.1, on the reverse strand, counting down.
AGCATCAGAGGAGCCATTGATATCGAAGACAAAAATAAAGTTCACTCAGTTATACTTTTATGATAATTAGAATTGTAATTTTTATGTTTATTGTAATTATTTTCTGAGTAAAATTTTTCTTATTATTCACTAAAAAAGACTGTTCTAGAATGAAAATACCACTGACCCCAAACGTCTTCTAATACACACATTTTGGCTGATTTTGACCCTCAGCCAAAAGAAGTTGCCGAAACCTGTGGTCTAAGTATTTTGACTAACTGCTCTAAAGTTTCCCCTCTCCCATGGTTGGACAGTGAGCTTATAACACCTGTTCTCTTCATCGCTTAAAACATTATGGAATAAAATATTCTACAACGTCCTAAAACATTTATTATTGTAATGAAAGTGCAAAAATGCTTAAATTGAATCATTTACGTGGTAGGACAACACGTGCCAAAAATTTTTCTCTAGAAAAATTCGCAAATTCGTTTGCGACTGTCCTAAGATTTTTCTAAGCATATGAAATGTTTCTCGTAATTTTCTTATTTCATTAAGCAAAAGATAATGACACCCTTTACAAAACTTTGCAATTACTTCGACAGCTGAGCGAAGGACAATCCGTAAAGTTTCTCTGTGCGTTATTATGACACTTTAAAGCCTGCTTAAGTGTACTACAGCTTTAGGTACATGAAATAAAGCAATTAAACAAACGGTTAAACGCCATAGATCAATTTTCCTGCCTGAAACTGAATCTGGCCATCCATAATTTCCTGCAGGTCGAATTCCTTCTCCTGTAAGTTACTTGCGTCCAGGCTTTTCTAACGACAATTACACAATTGAAAATATTAAAATGATATTCCTAGAAGTCGCGAGTGTTTATTATGTGGCGCGTGTTTATTATGGAAACACATTTGAAAATCAAATGTTGCCGACTTGAGTATTCGTAACTCGAGACACCTTTCGTCACCCAAGGCGTTTTTTGTTTAAATAATTTGTTCGTGAAGCGAGGAGTTTGTAAGCCGAGGTTCTACTCCAATTTGAAATTTAAGTATTTCTTCAACTGAGAAAATTATGAATGAATATTTTATTTACATTTTTTGTCTTCTTTCCCGCGCTGTGCCTGAATGTTTACATTACCTTTTTCGTGATAATGAAGTCACCACCGTGCGATAATTGCGCCGAGTTGTGGTTATTCGTATCTTATTTTTGTTGTGCATAACTGCCCCTAGGGAATGTTGATTACATATGGATGTTTTTAAGGGGGGGGGGAATAATAATAGCAATAAAAATCTAATTTCAATTAAAAGTAATTTACGTGCGTGTTGAGCTAGAAATCTTTAACTCTGCCCGTCCGGTCGAACTACTCTTAAGCCAATTAAATCGACCTTCAGTGAAAGGCTTTGATCATAATGTGCTGATCGGAGTTGTTCTTCTGCATTCTCCGTCATCCATCTACCATGGACCACTCCTGTAAAAACGTTCTCTTTTCGCCAAGCTGATTAATAAGGTAACGAAAGGGCAAAACCCCAAACTGTTTCGAGGGGTGAATTTACCGGAAGTTTGAAATTTATAAATTCCGGCTGTTTGGGCTTTTCCGTGGTTTTTCATCATGTCTAATGAGGATACGAAATAAGATTCTCTTAGACAGCCCTCCCTGACGGCATCTTCCACCAGATATAACACAGCGAATATAAGAAAAATGTGATGGCAACACTCGGCATTATATCGGGAATTCTAAAGATAGGCTGTTTTTAAATGTTTTATGACTCAAAATAAAGTTAAGTTAAAAGGATAAAAGCTATGGTGTTAGCGGGCATGAGTACAAGAACAGACTGGTAAACTCAGCGAGAGCATGAAAACCCTAACAAACTTTCCACTGCGACGTTAAAATCTGAATTCTTTCAGGATTTTGTTAAAAGTATTTTATTTTATTAATAAATGAAAGCCGAAAAAATCAGATTGCGGCGACGGTTGAGTTTACATGAACATTCGGACATAATTTTTTACATTTTTATTTTATGTCGCAATGTGTTAAATATATTAATTTTTCGAGGTCTGTTGCGCTCATATCTGTCATCGTAAAAGGATTTCGAATCAAACACGAAAATACGTTTTTACTTCTGAGCGCAAAACTGAAACACTAACAGAAATGCGTTCTGCATGTATTTCATTGGCAACTTAAGACATCTCATGTCGTGCTTCATGAATAAATTTATTATTTTCCGGATTTAAACCATTTTGTCGTGTGTTTCCTTTTTTTTTTCTTTTAAATTGTATTAAATACATAAAAACGGACAAGGTTTGTTGTTCTCTAACCTCAGTGTCATAATTTTTCTCATAAAGCTTGTTTTCGGAGGAGTTCGGAAAAAGCTATCCACGGACTCGTAGCTGCCAATAATATACCCCTTTTTACTCCGCTCCTGTTTGAAGTAAAGGAAGTATTGTAATTGCGAAACATTTCGAGTATCTTATTTCAACCGAAATATCGACTTTACCGTTCCCGAATCCATTTTAACTTTTTTTTTTTTTTCTTTTGCATGGCATCTGTACGTATGGACAGAGCAAAGCGCTCTGTTTTCCATAACAAGGGCGACGTGAAGGTAGGATTTGTGCCATGAGTGCAACGCCCTGAGTGTGAACACCATGGTGTCGGTTTTCGAAATCTTACGTGCACAGTCGCTTTCCTCTTGCTTTGAACGTCAAATGTGCAACATTTCATCAAGATCCTTATAAAATTGTAGATATGTATGAATTACACAGACACAAACAAACAGACGCTTTTCATTATATCTATTTATCTATCTATCTATATATTACATTCATTATATCTCTCTATCTATAGATAGATAGATAGATATAATGCTAGTAATTAATAGTAACTGAAATGAATCTATGTATATTGTTAAATCACTTAGTTTGTTAATTCATATCATAAGAAATTTAAAAGAAATGTTCAGTATCTTACGCTTTCCTAAATGACCACATGTGCCGCTTGGAAGAAAAAAGATATCTTAATTCGGGAAATGATAACACATTTCTATTAAACCTATGCGTTTGTTTATTAAATTCGAAAAACAAATACATATATTGCGTTCTACCGAGTGGACACTTACGCTTTTTATACCGTGGAGTTTTCCGATTAAATTTGAAACATAAATATCTTCCGCTTTGCAAGTAGCAACTTTAAGCTTTCAAATCGCTGAGCTTTTAATCAAAAGTTCGTTACACTGACGTAAAATATATTTTTACAAAGACGGCCCCGTGACTTGGTTTTTTAAGAAATCTTTTGTAGACAGTGTCCTCTTGTTTTGAAGCTTAAGTGTGCCAAATTTCATCAAGATCGGACAAAACTGTGGATTTGTAAGAAAGACAAACACACGTGCACTCTTCTTTATTTATATAAATAGATAGATTGTTGATTCGCCGATGGAAAATATTTTAACTAAAGAGCAAAAGCAAGTCCTTAACTGGACAATTTTTAGCTTTTCATGTATCCTGTTTTACGAGTATACGAGGTGGAATCTATCAATTGCCTCAGTACACTATTCTGGGCAGTTTGCAGTTGTTTTCTGTTAGTTTTGCAAGAATAAGGCCGGACTAGAGAGCATAGGACAACATAACACAGTATGGTACGCAGAATGGATTTCTAAATGAGTGACGTTATCAATACACAGAATGCTCTTTCGAACAGAAGTAGAGCCTAGCTTTACAGATCGAAACCTAATTAATAGATGTAATGTGTGGAATCTATGAAGAGCACCCCAGGATAAGGATAAACAGCCGATAAAGATTCTGCAATTCTTCGAAACGTCCTTCCTGAAATGGAATTCTTGCAAACAGGAAGTAAATGATGACTAGACGCAGAGCGAGGCAGGATTTATCAGAGTCATCTAGGATTCATGTTGGTCAAAATCGTGCATGACCTAATTGACTGTCGATTTCGCCTTGGGAAACTGTCGATCACGCCTTGGGAAGAGCACTTTTGTTGTCTGTCCTCTTCATTCCAGAAATGATAGGTCCTTGTGAAAATTACAAGTACCGTAAACCTTGCCGAACGCAAATTCGCGAAATGCGATTTTGCATTGTATGCATTATCTTAATCGCCTCCGTTTAATTTGTCTAGTACGAAAATTTCAATTATAGGCGGTACGCTGCAGTGCGTCGGCCGCTTTCCGATAAGGCCCCCCTTTAATGATTAGTTTGTAAATTCATTCATTAAAGAAGACAAACATTGTTTAGAACAGCAAAACAGAGCTTTAAAGCTCTAATTTTTGATAATGCTCCAGGGCACGGCGCTCAAGCCCTCACAAATATGCATCCAAGAGGTTTTATTCCCTCCACCGAACATCACTTCCTAAATCCAACCAACGGATCAAAAAATCGTAAAGACGTTCAAAGCCTGTTATTTCAGGCATGTTTAGATCTTCGAAAATAGCACTAGATGAACGAAAGCGCTGATCGTTAATGGCATTTTAGAAACAACTCATCATAACACACAGCGTAGAAACCAAGGAAATCCTTGATAAAGAACATTTAATGCGGAAGAATTTAACCGAGTTGCTGAAAAAAGGCTGAAGAACTGTCTGATTTTGTAATGGAGATTGACCCAAGAGGGCACTTTGAAAGAGGTACGGAAAAATTTTGCACTCCTTACCGCGAAACATTTAAAAAGTTGCATCAGACATTGTCCCAAGCAAAAATCACCAGCTATTAAAAAAGAAAATTTTATCTTCCACCTACTTATTAAGTCATGGGTTTTCAACCTTTTCTGCCCTGAACACACCTTCCACCACAGCTAGAAGTTAATTCTTCCTTCTCCCCCTTTCCAATACTTGAATTTTACGTATACTTTAATTTAAATTTAGATTATTTTTTAACGTGTTTTTGAAAAGAAAATGTATAAAAACATTTCAGTATGAATGAAATCTGTTTTATATACACCTGAAGAGTTTTTTTTTTTTTTTTTTTTTTTCTAAATATGAATGAAATAAGTTCTGTATTCACAAACCATTTCAGCTTCATCTTGACTTGACTCTCTGCAGTTTATTCTAGTCTTGCAAAAATCTCAAATTGTTTCAGCTTTATGTTGACTTAACTAACTTCAACCTTTTAAAGAAAATTTCATAAAAAATATCACTGTCAGACACCGAGAGAGAGCCGTGTGATTGCATAAAAAATTCACTGTACCTTTGTTTAAAAAAGATGGATGTCAATTTTAAAATTCCACTTCGTACGCTCTTCGACGGAGCGCGCCGAACAGCAATGAAGTTCAGCGATAAAGAAGACTTAAATGACTTAAACAACTTTCGTTGCCTTTTATATGCGCTTGGCATTGTATTGTGTTTAACGTTCTTAGCAGTTTGAAGTGTAAGTGCTGGTTGTACTGTGTGATACTGTGAAGACCTGCACGAGTATTTTAGTGGAAGGTTCCAGAACTGCGAAGTGTTTCTTTTGGTAAAGTAGATTTTATCAAGTTATCCTCAATTCTGTTTGCATTCAGTCTATTACGAACCCCTACGCACGCAACGGTAGTTAATGATGTAGTAATGCAAATAAAATCGACTATCAAGATAATATGAGGGTCCATATCCATGGTTAATTTCAAAGAGCAAGAGCATGAAAGGTAGAAAAGTTCACATTGTACTTCTCAAGAACAAAGTCGCTTCTGACTAAAAAAATTTTACCGCGGCTGTGATGTAACATTTCCGAGGGATTTTTATGGAAATTAATAAATAGGCAGTCAACTTTTTTTTAAGTGTCTCCTACGATATTCATTTTTACAGTTTCCTGGCCATGCGTTTAATGTTGATGTTTTTTCAGTGATGTGGTTGTGCTAAAGGTTTGACTTTCCAAACGGCACGGTTATGGTAATATCTCGCGTGATCTTGCGAAATTTGAAAATTCTCTCGAAAACGTGAGTGGCTTCGTCATAGCGGAAAACACAAATACCACTCAAATTTTACCTCGCACAATGGATTGTCCTTCGCCGATACTTTAGAATTGTTATTCTTTCCCTTATTTTTTATGTAATAGGTTCTTAGGTAAGCAAATATCATTCATTATTCGTCTTGACGTCTAAGGTACTCGTCTTCATTGTACATGCTGATGGAAAACACGCATTAAAACGTCTAAATTACCAAACCCGATTGGTCAAGAATTAAAAAAGATGATATTCCATTACTAGAAATAGCATGATAATTTAATAATTGATTTCACAGTAATCTGGTATTCAAGGCCGAACATAATTACACAGAACTAATTAGGGAAATTCAAAACATTCTGTCTAATATTGAATTATATATACTGATTTTTCTTAAAGCATGCGGTCTGTCTATGTTGCTTCGTGGAAAACTTTCCGACACAAACTGGTTCGAATTCCCATTGCAAATGGACAAAACGAAAGCGCTCCTTCAAACGCATTAAAAACGCGTTATTACGAGATTATTTATTAATGCGCGAATTTCAAGAAAGGTTTGAGGTTTTGAAGCTTTGAAGCCAGTTTTACATTATTTTCATTACCATTAAAAATGAACGTGAGTGACGCTTAGAAAATCTACAAATCGAGTTAATTAATTTTACACTGCAATAAAAATCGTATATTTCAAGATTTGAAGATACATATTTCGGTCAAGTATAATGTTCTACCTAAATTCGTAGCCTTTGGAAGCTAGAATACTTATGAACTGTGTATAGAATTATCGCTGAGTTCACGTGGAAAAGACAAGTCCAAAGAAGGGTTAAATTACCTTTTATTCAACTCAATATAATGATTCACAGATGGCCCCTCTCGGGCTTACAGGAAGCCTCCACTTGGACTTTAGCTTAAAGTAGAAAATAAGAAACAAATCTAATAGTAACTAAACTAAAACCAGCCGAAGCTGCGCAGAAATAACTAACCGAATTGGCTCTTCTTAAAGCTCACCAGCGAATACTAGCAGGCACGTAACAGTAGTGTCGAAAAATCGTAAGATTAAGCTTAAAGTAACGACTTGACCAGAAGGCAGAACAGGCTCTACTAAGAACTTCTAAGCTCTTCTACTGAAGTGATCGAGACTTAAATACTGGTTCTACCTTATTTACATAAAACGCGATCCTGGAAACTCATTCTGGCAGAGAATTATAGGTGGGAAATAAGGAAGTAAAGGGAAGCGTGTTCAAAAATAAAAATACTATTTGGAAATTAAAGTAAACCCCTAGAAACGTTTATTCGTAACATGTCAAAAATAAATATAGAGTTTGTTTACACATATTTTACACATATTTTGATCGATTTTGATAGAGAATTAAAGAAAACTAAATGTTTCTGAATAAAAACTTCTAACAACCGCAGCATATTATTTGAAATCAGAAATGTCGTCTGTTACTTTGAAATTTATTCCTCTTTCAAAATGTCGCATGTAAAGTAGCTGCAGATCGGAGGATATGTTTTTACGCTTTTCCAAAAGAAATATTTTTATTAAAACATTAAAATTGCTAAAGTCAAAATAAGCATTATTATTAATAGGAAAGGAGAAAACAGTTACTCATGATTTCTATATAGAAGGAACATTCGAAATGAATACCCAGAAAACGTACTTACTATTTTTAATGTTTCTAAAGTTAAGTCGTTCGTAAAAAGACAAAATCCGCCGACGCAGAAATCATTTGCAAAGTCTTTAAATACATCTGTAGCAACAATAAATAAAGTAATAAATTAAGATTTAATACTTAAAAAAATCTTATGTGTACACCACATGACTTCCTTGTGCAGCATATTAAATTATACGCACTTTTTGCTGCATTTCATTTAAAATTATTTCCTTGAATTTCATTAAATATACATTTCTTATTCAATTAATTATGTTCTCAGTTAGAGGCAAGGCAAAAATACATTAAACCTCAAAATATCTTCATAAAAATTTGAAAAATGTAGGGGCGAGGGAAGAAATAAAACACCAAATACAGTTAAAACAATAAAAAAAAATTACAATTAAAATTAGATTTTCTACGCAGAAACAAGCAATTCGACCAGCAGACAACAAGGCAGATTTTTCGGTGCACAAAAATGAAAGTTTAATTTTGGCTCCACTCGGCAAAAAGACGCTGAAAGTACAGAAACTGAATTCACTATTCTTCTAAGTTTTAAATGTAAACAAATATGGCTGGTATGGTAAACAAAAATTAGGCTTAGCCGCACTTAAACACCATTTAAATTGTTGATAATTCTACAAATATTGCATGCAGATTAACTAAGAAAGGCCTAATTACTTTAACCAGAAGAACAACATAATTCAATCAATTTTAAACAAAAAAATGTGCAATTTACCAACATATAAGAATAAAAAAAACTGAGTTCAATGAGCCGAGTAACGGAGTGGGCATATATATACATACTTTTGGTGCGGCCGATTGCAACCAAAAAGGGAGGTGCACAACTTCATATTATAGCAGTACTATATACAAAATTATATGTACACAAGTACGTACAGATCCAAAAAAAAAAAAAAAAAAACC
>KK121675.1:0-16677 GCA_000611955.2 Stegodyphus mimosarum | reverse complement strand
GCTTCTGAATAATCTATTTTAAATCAGTTCATCATTTCAAATAATAAATAATTTGTTTGGGGAAAAGAGATCTTTATTCTGTCCCTACGTACAGATGTCGCGCAAAAAAATCGTTAAATTGCATTCGATAGCGGTCAAAACGAATATTTTCGTTGAAGTATGATACCCGCAATTTTTCGCGATTACAATACTTCTTTCCTTTATGTTGACCAGCTGTTATAGAGGCAGTGTTTGCGGAGGCACGCGGACTGGCTCAACACAGAATAATTTATAGAACCCTGTATGAAAACTATTTTGTAAGCGCAAACTTAAATACATTGTTACCCTCGATGAAGCACGGTCTTACCTAAATGGTTGCAATAAAAAAAGGTTTATTATCGAAAATGAAGAGAAAGAATGCATAAACCTAATGTCGTCGATGCAAAGAAGTTTCAGCTTATGATTGTTGCCGGATTCTCTTACAGTAGGAAATTAAAAATAAGAAAAGTGGACAAAAATATGAAAGTCAGCTCACTGTAGTATCGAGAGAAAGTTTTATGACCGATATATATATGTGTATGGCGGGCATTAGCCATTTTAGGCTTTGGCCATTACAAAGATCGGACGCGGTGGTCGTTTTATTATGCAGACACCTAATAGGCGGCCATCGTTGTCTCCTATGAAGGGACATATAATTTATATCCCTGTCTTCTGTGGGATACGAACCCGGGCCTTTAGGTGCGGTAGTCAGAGTCACTAACCACTTTCCCGCCTGGACGGCATGTCCGATATTTTCAGAAGAAATTCCATTTCTTTATATCAATAACTTTCAAAGAGTGAAACTTCATCAAGATAACTCAAGAAGTCATACTTCGAAAAGTACCACTGCATTCTTTGAAAATATAAAAACTAATACAGGTATTGCATATATAACTTTTCAACATATTCTTGCGAAGTTCCTAACGTTTCACATATGGACTATTGTTTCTTTGGTCTGTGGTAAAGAGCTCCTTCTAAGCGCAAACTCAACATGCTGAATGGACTCTGGAAAGTAGTGAAAGAGGAATGGAAATCAATTCCTGTTGGAAATTCTACGAAAGGCTATTCTGTCATGGAGATCACGATGCAGACTTGAAATCCAGAAAAAAGGCTGTCCGATCAAGCATTTAATAATCTTTGCGTTTTAAACTTTAATTAAACGACCCCGAAATCGTTCTAAAAATATATAAACATCCTCTGTACCCAGTTACCGATTTTTTGCAGTAAAAATCATCACCTGGTTTGAGAATACCTTTATATGTAAGCAGTTCCTCCCCCTCTTGCATTTGGAAATTGGTAAACATATGAGAAAGAACCAGCCTGATCGACAGCATCTGCAATTTGTGACAAAGTTAGCTTCTATCTTTTTTGGGGGGGAGGGGCTACAAATTTCATCGAAATTTGTTAGGAAAGCGTAATATATTTAATAGTTCTTTTAAATTTATTCTATTATTAATTAATAAACTAAGTAATTTAAAGCAGTAAACGCAGATTCATTTACTTATTATTAATTACGAACTAGAACCGTGAAATGACACTAGCTGGATCCATTAAAAGCATGTATATAAGCATATACATAAGGTAAAGAAAATAGAACTGTAATTAAGTAATTCCTGTACTCGAGTTGCACAGGATTGAAATTTAAAGTTTTCTAATTATTTTCATTGAGTCTAATCAGTTTAAAATTCGTAGTCTATCTAAAGCATTTTAGCTTTGCCATTATTTAAAGCATTTTAGTCTTTGCTACCATACAGGCGAGTATATTTTTTTGATTTCGAAACTTTTTTTGCTCTTGTGTTACAGATTTTTAAGTATTAACTGCTCTATTTATTTTTTATTTTATATTTTTAGATCAAAATTTCATGTATTTCAGTTATTCTTCATATGTTAGATTACTTCTCTTTTACAAGTTTTTAGACTCGATCCACTGATATTGTAAATTATTATTAGATGAAGCTTGTTTAGGATTCATGTTATTATTTTTAGCCCTGTCTGTATGGTATCAAAATTTGCATATAATTTTAAAAATACCAAATAAAAACCACATGCAGAGTTTTTAAACCATATATTGATTTAAAAACTTTGGACGTTTTGTTTTGGGACTCGATCTCCTCAAATGAATTGTTTAAATGTGGCTATTATCTGGCATTCAAAAAAAAATTGTTTTTCTATGTTTTTGGTGCTGTAATTTTGTAATTTATTTGCACTGCTTACTTCGGCACGTAGAATTGGACTGATTAAGACGCTGATTATTTTTATTGTTTTTCTAAGGTTATTTTAAAATTTTATACTTTGTGTCTTTGTCGTCATAAACAGACTATTTTATTACTTACTTCTCTCGTTATTCTAACCTCCTGACGACGATGCAATGAATGATATAAATTTCGCATTTCATTTTTGGTTTTGTCGTATTCTGCCCCACCCCCCCTCCGATTTCTTGCAGCTTGCCACTATGCTTCTGATTTTTTGGTTTTTGCGTGTAATTTATTTTCAATGAAATTATGTGCTGAAATTTAATTGTATTTTTTTATTTTATTTTGCATTACATTAAAAGCTATATATATTATATATCTAATTAAATATCTCGTGATTTAAATGCTTTTCCATTTAAATCAATCAGACAAAAAGTAGAAAAATTATTTTTAAGAACTGCGTTGATTTTTTTTTCAACCCCTTTGTTCGCTATTTCATAACAGAAAGATAAAATCTGAAAGTTGCATTTCGTACCATATACTAATGGCAACACGTTGGAACATGGGAGATAACAAGTATTTTATTTCCGGCAGTGGCAACACATTGCTTTTAAAGTGGAGTTTGTTGATTAAAATTGAAAAATATATATCTTTTATGAGTACCAACGTTTATATAATTTTTAGTTAATAAGCTAAGGATTACCTAAGCACTATTAGTCCTGAATTATTGGTTTGGTGATTAAGGGAAAGCACTCGAGGGCTATCTGGCTAAGAGGAGGGATGTTTTCGTGGTGGAGGGCTTTCTAAGAGTACCTGGCTCTTGTGTACATCAAACGTGGGAAAAGCCACGAAAACGCTCATGCAGTCAAACCGTTAGCGGGGATTCGAACCGTGGGCCAAAATATTAGCCTTCGGCAACTTTACCGCTAAGCTGCTGGCGGGCCGCTTTCAATTATTAAAAAACAATACTTTTCTTCTGTTAAAGTAATTATTAAATTTAATCCAAAATTAAATCGAATTTCAATTAATTCTATTTTTTAAATAGCGGATTGCCTAAGATGAATCGACCCAAAGCAAGTGAAGTCTCGGTTTATTTTGGACGACTTTATGTCATATCGTTAGAGTCCATATCTTCTTCATGGTATATTCGTACTAATAATAAAAAAAAATTTTTAAAAAAATCTAAAGTTTTCAGATATTACATGACGCCCAAGGGCCCTTTTTTAACCTTTTGTGTGTTACCTTTATTTATTAAATGTTCTTTACACTTAAAGCATCAAATTCAATTCAACAGCAATATCGCAAAATAATTTTAAAATGAGCATATCTTTAGATTTTCCGATACACAGTCTCGTGCGCTGGAGATAAAATTCCCCCTCCATACAGTGTTGCCATTGCTCGCTTTTAAATCGTGGAATTTGTTAATCAAAAATTCGTTGAAGTGTTACAAAATATGAAATCGATAATAAAACAAATTTCAAATTCCAAATTAGGGCTTCCAGATGCCCATATTCGGTGGAAGATTACGTTATTCCAAATTTGATGGCTGTACGTACCCTTGTTTTATCACAATGCGAGAAACATATATACATTTATGCAGATTCTTCATTATTTAATTTCTTTAAATATTTGAAGTTTTCAACGCAAAATGCCAAAAGGAAACTAATAGCGTTTCTTGGCTAAAAAAAACTTTTGAAAGTGGCAACAGTAAAACGGTCCGAAGAACATTCTAATTTATAAAAGTTTAACAAACGTTCGAGAAACGCTGCATTAGACTACTTGATTAAAGGAAGGAATGATTTCGCAAAGGACTTGTTAGGGAAAACTGGCTGATATTTCACAAAAGCCAGAGAGAAAACTTCCATGCAGCCAATCCATTCGCCGAGACTGGAACACCGGCTGCACTACCAATGTTCAGCCATCTTATCCACTCAATCGTTAGTGGTTAATATTTATCTCATAATGAGCAGTTTCATCCTCTGTTATGTAAGTAAATTTTGAGCATAAATAAACGGGGATAGGAAGGACCTTTCATTTAGCCTATTGAAACTTTATAAATGCTTTATTAGTTGAACGTTTTGCTCTTCTGATGACTAATAAAAGATTAAATTTTGTATTTACAAAAATTCTTTTTTCCCTACTGTTGAAATTATTGTCATAGAAATTGAACATTATGAATTGTCATAGAAATATGTTGTCATAGAAATATGAACATTGAAATTGTCATAGAAATATGTCATTTGAAATTGAACATGTGTGCAGTGGATGTAACGGTAACTCCTTTGGCCACATTAAGTTTCTTAATTTTTCCTGCTTCTGCAGAATAGTGCAGATCGTCAATGTCGAACGGCCGTTAAGTCTTCGCTAGTTCCGTCACTCTTACACCACGCTTATGTTTATCCATGATGGCTTACTTCTTTTTCTTTGCAACACTATCTTAGGCGACAGTCTTCTTAGGAGGCATCGTGAAGAAATAATTTTTACGTTCAAAGTAAAAAGCAATTAACTCACAAGGGCACAAACACGAAGATCAAAGACCACAGAGTGATCTAACGAGGGGATTCCCCGAGTCGAGCTGGATCGCGAAATGCGTTACGCATGCCAACAGACTGGCTCATTGCTTGTTACTCGAGTCAATGCTCGGATTTAGAGACGAATTTTTCGCTCATGCTTTATTCGTATTTCGAATTTCTCGCATAAAGAGGTGCTCGTATCTCGAGATTTCACTGTACCTGGGATTATATACAATGATTGAAAATATATAATGTCCAGCTATTCATTATTAATTATAAAGATGAATATGTGCGTTTATTGTTTTTTTATTTCTTGCTTTGTTAATCAAAAACGCAGTTAAATTTAAAACAAAAGTTTAATATCTCACCTTTTGGCGAATGGCATCACACTGACGCATTAAATATGAAAATATTGTTGCGAAAAATTCGGCAATTGCGCCTGTATGTAAGCTTTCCGGCATAGCACTAGGGTTGCCATAAAATAGTGTATGGTAGTGTTGCCAGATTGGCGACCAAATCGGCGATATCCCGTGGTCCAGTCGGGAAGCTTCTAGAATAACTTCCTGTCGAGATATTTCTCGAAACGTGTGGAACCTAAGGAAAAGCTATATAAACCCCTGCGTTTCTGAGAGCTGGCATTGTGAGAATAGCTGCTTACTGTGAGTGCTAAGCTACGCGAGAGTTTTGTGAATGGAAAGCGATCGGGATAGTGCTTTGCCGTGAAGCTACCTTTACAGTATAGCTTGACAGTGTATTGGTGATTGTTCCACGGTGTTTATTATGAGTTTAGTGTTGCCGTGAAGCTACCTTTACAGTTACAGCCTGAAGCTGTGTTGCTGATTATTTCAGCGTATTCATTGTAGATTTTCGACGCTTTTAAAGGTAATTTTTGAACTGTTCTGTAAATAGTGATTTTTGTAAATAAATTGTGCTTTTTATTGTTCTGCATCGTGTTTTCATCGGATACTCTCAAATCCACGAACCCGTATGACGCAACAATATTATATTTCGAGCAGTGGTAATGCATTTGTTCTAAACCGCTGAGTTTATTAATCAGAATTTCATTAAGTTCGTGCGCAAAACATAAAAAATCAAAGAAAAACATATTCAAAATTTGGACTTCGAGGTGTATATCTTCTGGTAGAGGGGTAGATGTATTCAAAATTCGGTGGCTGTAGGTGCCATCATTTTTCTACAATGCGAGGAGGAATCAAACATACATAGGCACACATAGATTCTTCATTATTTAATAGCATAGATCAGTATCTGTTTTATTTGGGGTGCGGTTCCATGCACGTTGTGTAGAGTAGATAAGAAGTGGGTGATGTCATTTTATTGTTCTGTGCTTCCGGAATAACAATACTGTTTTTATTAAGCATCAAGGAAACTTACCTGATATAGTTAGATCAGATGAAACTGATTTCATAACAATTTTTAAAGCAATCAGTTTCGTGCGCTAATGGAGGTGAAAATTCCGCGAAACATTAAAAAAATTCATACCAAATAAATTGCGCAACTGATGGCAAATTTGATTAACAACGTAACAGGAATAAACTTAATGAAGTTTATATATATATATAAATGCATTTTTTAGAAGCATCTAAGCTTCTTAGAGATTTTTAAACGATGCATAATTTTTGATAAACATGCTGAAAAGAGATCGTTACACGAACGGCGTATACATTCGAACCTGAAAATGCTTTTCGTGATGGAATCCTTTTACCGTGGAAAATCGAATAAAATGATACAGAATTTTCTTCTTTCTTGCTGCCCCTCCAGTGGACGAGTGGTTGGGACCGCTGAATACTGGTAGTTTGACCTGACTTGGTATCGTTTATAGGCGTTAGCCTATATTACTAAGGCCAGAAGTGATGGTCTCTTTATTATGGAGGCGCTTGAAAGGACGGACATATTACATCCATGCCTTCTTCGGAATTCGAACACGAGCCCTTCGGTACAGAAGTCAGAGTCACTAACCACTTTTCCTTCTGGACGGCGCTATTTAAAATGTTTTAAAGATATTTCTATAAAATTTCACTGCAACGTTTTATGTATTATTAACTAGGTTTTGAGATAAAAGCTAAGCTCTGTGTATTAATTTGACCATTTAATAGGCATTTCTACGCAAAAAAATAAGAAATTAAGGAAAAAAAAACTGTTTTTTCACGTACGAGTAATTGAACGTGTTTCAGTAAACTTTAGAAGCATTGTAAAAATTTTAGCTGAGAACACGGGTGATTATTTTAATTATATAAATTATGAAGGAAATTAAAATATTTGCAGTAGAAACAAATGTCGAATAATTAATAAATTTTCGAAAAAATATGAATATAATTGACTGTTTTTAAAAAAAAATTGTGAAATACTTCCTGAACGTTTACTCATTATCATAATTTTATATCAAACTTTGATTAAATGAATGTACATTTAATCAGCATTCTATGTTTTAAGAAAAAGAGTGCTCCTAGTGAACGTTGGGAAATAAATACTTTAACTTTCGTTCAAAAACTGAGCGATAATTCAGCGTTTCGTTTCGAACGCACTCTACCGTTTCGCTAAATTTATTAATAAAAAATTCATTAAATTTGTACAAAATAGGAAATTAATCAAAACATCTTTGGAATTCAAAATATATTAAAAATATGGAATTGCATAAATATCAAAAGAGGACTAGCAAATTTAGGAAGTGATGGGCAATAAATAACGAAAAATGGAAGTCTTTAGAATAATGAGAGATGAATAAAACTGATGTTCGCAAAATAAATCGTTTTAAACTAAGGGCAAAAATTTTAAAGGAAAAAACATTATTAAAGTTCAAAAGTATGAAATCAGTTATAAGAATAATATTATGACTTTAATTCATGAATTACACATAATGTCCGAAAATAATTACTTTATATTCTTAAAAATTATTATACTCTGGAAGGGTTATTATCAAAAATATTATTATTTTAAACAAAGTTTTAATTTCTGAATCTATACGAAAGAAATCATTGGTTCAAATTCATCTTTAACTCACAGTTAAAAATTTTGCTTTAAGAAAAATTTTGCTTTTTTTATTTCATAAAGAATGTATAAGTATCAAGCATATTCTAAAGAAAATAACTAGAAACAAGTTCTCTTCATTCTGATGTATCAACAACTTTCCCCATATCCACTGACAGATAAGGCTCTCCTATCTCCATTTTCAGATAAGCCTCCCTCCCGCGGCTGACCATTCCTTCTCGGCAGCTCCCTCAACTCCAGCTCCTTGTGGTCCCGATCCAGAACTCTCATTTACCTCTACTCCCAGGGATGCCTGCCCCTTTGTCATCAGGTTTTTTTTTTTGTGTGTGTGTCTGAGTGGAATATGAAGACACAAAGTGGTTTTGTCCAGTGAGTATGAACTGATTTCACGTTTGAGATTAAATTTTGAGGTTGAACGTTTCTTACTACCTCGTAACCCTACTGAAAACAAGAGTTTCTCCATCTGCCTCGGATCTGAACAAGAACTGTTTAAAATTGACATAATGAAAATGTGCTCAAAGTTTTAGCATACGAAACTTTAAAGTCTTGTTTCTCGAAAGGAGAATGATTGCGAGTGTATACTGATGGTTCCACGGATGGGTGATTCACTAACGCCAGTGCCAGGTGTTCATTGTGTGTTATTTTCTTTATACGCATCTTTTGGCCCATATTGCTGCTCTTGACAGTGAAATTGTGGCCATCCACGGATCTCTGCTGCAATTACAGACTCGTATGGACCATTTTTCTTATCAGATTCCAGACCCGCCCTTCAAGCTGTTGACTTACAAAGTGATTCCCGCTCTTCAGTTGTCGATTAATGTTTCGATCTCCTTAACTGGCTCTCAAGTAATGACAAAGTGGCTGTACTTCAATAGATTCCTGCCTGTTGGGGAGTTCAGGACAATGAAGCTGCCGATTTCTTAGCTAAGAAGGGAACTTCTACCTTTCGAACATTACAACCTGGTCTCCCATACAACTCCATCAAGTCTGTTTGGAAAGCTCTCAGGGACTCCTTTCTCCGAGAACTTGCAGATAGAAATAGAAATAAATTAAGGTTTAGACAGAGTCTTGATTCCGAATACTTATATCTGATCATGCCTGCTTTCGTAAGTACCTCCAACGCATCAGTGTAGCTCCTGATTCTCTTTGCTCCTTGTGCAATCTTAAAGAAGACATGAATTTACCATATCTTACCATGCCCCGCCGTTCCTCGTATTTCGATTGATTAACGCTACTGGGTGGCGAGGAACGCCTTGAAAGTACAGATATACTGATGCCAATTTTTACATCTTTGTTTTCTATTTTATTTTATATTCAGTTGTCTTATAACATGCAACTAAAGATTTAAAAAAAAATTCAAAATTGACTTCGAGGTTCCCATGTTCGGGTGTTCAAAATTTTATAGCTAGCTGTGTCGCCATTTTTTCACAATGCGAGGATCACCCATACAAACAGATTCTTCATTATTAAACACTAGAGATAATCTACATAGAAATGTTTGTCACGTAATCCGTTAATATCGGGAACTATTTTTCTAAACAATATTTTATTTTTAAATACGTGTCACTTTCTAACTTGTGTACGGCTCCTGAATATGATTATCGATTTCTGTGGCAAAGATCTCGGCCAACCACGCAATAAAACTGTCTGTATAACAAGTAATTTATCACTTTCAGTTTAAACTCTTAGCTTTAAAGCCGCTCGTACCCAGGTGGAACGCATTTTTTAAGCTGAAGGTTTTGAATCTTTATTGGAGAGTGCTTCTGCCACTTGCGTCTGCTGTTAGTATTTAGTATTGTTGCGAAATGCCCAGCTGCGGTAAGATAGCTTCTCCCCAAAGTGGGTTTAGTGTTGCCAGAAAATGGCAAGGAAATGCAGGATTGCCAGATTTGATGCGAAATCGCTCATTTGGCGGCAAAATTAGCAATATGCCATAGACGGAGTTAGAACATTCTAGAACGAATTCTTACTGGTTTGCCCCAGAATGTTGTCGAAGGCAGGTCAAAAGCTATAAGTACCCTTCCAGTACGCGGAGTGGCAGTTTATCGCGAAGTAAATCTTGAGAGTATCTGTAGTATGTTGACTTCAGTACTAGTGTTTTAAGTTCAGAGATTAGCTTGAGAGCGACCGGACCGATTCGGGAGCTGTAATTTAGTGCTTTGCCGTGAAGCTTTCTTCACCGTTGTAGCCAGAAGGCTGTGTTGCTGATTGTTTCAGCGTGTTTACCGTAGTTTCTCGACGACTGTAAACGTTGCTTTAGAACTCTCCTGTATAATACTCATCAAATGTTGTCATCAATCTCTCCAAATCCATAAACCCGTAGAACGCAACAGTATATTATGCCAGCTGTATTTAAAACGATATTTCTGCTTTAACATTTTCACTAGCCGATGCTTTAAATATACCCACCGGTAAAAGAGCCAGGTAATTTCTTATTCTGTTGAAATTTAGACTACGTTACCCGCGTTAGAATTGAATTGTCTTTTATCGCGTAATTTAAATAGCTATAAATGGAGGTTCGTCTATGGCACGAGTTGTGCCCTTTTTGTTCAATTTTCGACTGAAAAAGGACGTTCTTCTGTACTTGTGAGTTGTTGAGACGTATCGATCACTCGCTTTGTCTAGTAGAGTCTGCAGGACTAAGTTTCCGGACATAATAGCAATCCTACAAGGTTACCAAGCAGAATATCATTGTCTTGTTAGGTTTCCGAACGTTTGGAAAGTTCTCTTTAAAAGCGTTTCAACAATATGCTTTTAAGAATACGTTGCGAATTAGTGCTCAGTAGAAAAAATTTGTTCTGCTTAAGAAAATCTCATGTCCATCTTGCATCACACAAGCGATTTTTAAGTCCACAGCCTCAACTGCATTTGAAATTTCAAGTGGCACACGATTAATTGTAACAGTAGCGGATGTTGTCCACCTTTTCAGTTTCCCATTAATATCCATTTCGGGATTTCCTTAATTTTTGAAAGTTTGATGCGTACAATTTTTGAATCACTCTGTAAAATTCAAATTAGTGGTGCCTACAACACTGAAAATTATTAAAGTAGGAAGGACCTTCAATTATCTCTGTTCGTATCTGATGAATATCTAATAAAAATTTAAATTGATTTTAAGTAGCTTTCAGGATTTTGTTCCATGCTATCCATATTTTTTCTTTTATTTTCTTTTTTTGTACAGAATGTAACATTTCTCCTTCTCTACTAGCGTTTGCAGTTCCGATTTAAAAACAAAAATAGCACCTTAAGAGATTTTCACAGTTCGTGTTTAAAAAGAAAATAAAAAAGGACAAATTCTGCAGAATTTTTTTCTTTTCTCTTAGTAGCCAAAAAATTATCTTTCAAAACGTCTACGAAAAATTAAGGCTGCATTTTGTCTAATTTAAAGTTTTACATTGGCATGTCAAATACTAAGAATAGGGCTACAGAATCGGTCAAATAATTTCCAGAAACTTATCAGCCGTTCGTATTCCACTGCTGTTTTGAAGGATTTTTTTTATCATGGTTTGATGTTATCAAAATAGCCGTGGACAAAGCAGTGCATACTGTAATAAAAATTTCGATTTATTTCAATTAGCTTCCAGTATTTCATTCCATATTATCCATTTCCTTTTTCCTAAATGGAATATGATCTTGAGATTCCTGAACTGTATCTCTCTTCTCCCCATTTTACTCGATTTAAAAACAAAAATGACACCTCAAGGAATTTTCATTGTTCTCCGTGTCAAAAAAAAAAAAAAAAAAAAATTGTGACAAAAAAAAAAAAAAAAAAAAAAGAGAGAGAGAGAGAGAAAGAAAAAAAAAAGTCAAAACATTTTCGATATAAGTAATATGATTGCATCGCCTGTGTTTATTTTACGACTCCTACGTGTTAAAACTATCGCATGGCTGATTTTTCTCTAGTTCGGGACAATAGTTGAGAAAATGGCTTTGATTGAACGCTATTCTTCTTTAGATATTATACGAAGCTGTGAAGTTGAAAAAATACGAACTAAGGATTTACGCTTGGTATCTGATGCACCCCCGATCGGGGTTTTTATTGTCAATAAATGTGTAAAGAAAAATTAAACATTATTATCTGATGGGCGTTATTTGACACTTACCTTTTATAAATTCTTTCCGGTCGACTAGAAAAAATTGGCGCATATTGCTTCCGGAAAATAAGAATATTCGATAACCTAACTTCGAATTTCCTATTCTGTAAGTTGTTCATCTTGATTTAACCTTCAATTCATCTTCATTTAGGATTTCCTGGACGATTCATTTTCTTTTTGATTTTTGGAACTGATTTGTGTTTTTCTTTTTATTTGTTTCCTTTCCTCTTACTAATTTGTGCTACTTTTAATTAATGGTTTGGCTTATTTGATTACGATAAAGCACACGAGTGCTATCTGCCTGTGGAGAGGGATGGCTTCGTAAAAACCGTTTTGAGGGAAACTGGCACATTATACATAAAGAATACACGTTATACATAAAGAAAAACATGAAAACGCCTATGCAGCCAGCCCGTTCGCGCAGATTCAAACCGCGGACCGAACTACCAGTGTTCAGCGACTTTAACGTTCAGCCGCTGGTAGGGACTATTAATAATGAAATTATATGAGTTTGAAATGAGAGCTGTCATAAAAATATTTTTTTAAGTTTTATTTTCATCCTTTTGCTTTTAATGACACGTTGCTAATTAAATCAATCAGTTGAATAATTGCTTTTCAGCTATGAAAAATCACTGTTTTACTTCCAGTAATTTTGTTATGTCAAACGGTCAGAAAAAATCGAGTGGTTTTCCGAAAATTCCCTCAAAAATCAGAAATTGCGTTAAAAATTCCATATAATCTTCATATAAAGGATTTTTTCCCACTCTATCCGCGGTGTAAATAGTAAACTTTTAAGGGTTTTATTAGTTTGTGCGTTAAACGAACGTATGCGAAAAGTCATTTCAGTAATAAATTTTGAAAAATCTGAAACGAATTTTGAAAAAACGTATTTCTTCATCACATTGCATTGCCATTCACAGTGAGTGTGCTTGCGAAATTTGAGCTGCATAGCTTATTAGGAAATAGTTTAAAAAATCGGTGGGAAAATTTAGATCGCAGGCATAAGCACCATGAGAGAGTTAAAAAATGTATATAAAAATGTGTATACTTAAAAAAAATCTAAAAAGATGTTTAATTATATTTTTTTCCCATTCTTGTCTTAAAAAAGTTTGTTTAATAAGTTTGAATTATTAAAATCTCTATAACAGATACATTTTTGGATGTTAGAATTTTAAAGTCATGGACGTCAAAAAGTTGAACAAATCGAGCAATTTCGGATAAAATCAGAAATCAAGTTAAAAATTTCTTACAAACTTCTTTTAAAAGATTCACCCCCCTCCTCCGCTCTATCCAATGGTGCAAACATTGAAATTTTGACATTTTAGGTTTGGTCTTTTGTTACGTCAAATGTTATTAATTTTTTTTAGAATAAAGAGGAAATAACCAAATTAAAAAAAAGAGGAATTAAAAGGCTATTATTAAATTATAACGCTGATTTACTATTTATATATATATATATATGTAAAATATAAAAAATACGATGGCTTTGTTTTACGCAAACAGGCAACTTCTAACTTTCCGCAATTTCAGGATCTTCCCCCTAGACCAGTACTTTCAAGAACACTCTGGCCTGTTATGTAAGCGCCACTATAAATAGCTCTACGCCATTTTTCGTCAGACTGTTTCCTGCCATCGCTTGCTATATGAACGCTTCGCTCTGTCTCTTCGTCTTCCCCTTGTTAAAAATATTTATGACGTCAAGGTTCTAAATTTAATATTATTTTTATTTAAATAATTATTGGATATGTGATCTGGAGATCTTCGTCTAAAGGAAAATGATCTGTGATTTTAATTGAATAAAGATGTGGAGTTTTTAAAGTGAAATTCTTCTGTGTCTTCCACTTCGCAATGACCGCACCCGGACCCGATTGCTAAGCTTCATCATTTCCAATGCCCTTCTATTGCAAATATCACAGTTAAATAATTAGTCGACAGGATTCGAAATCCATTGGAGTCTCATCTAGAGACTTTAAAAAACATTTCATTCAGTTTCAACTATTTTTGTGAAAAGGACTTTACTACAAAATTTCATTCTTCAATGGACATTTTGAAGAAAGTTGAGGACTTTCATAATTCTAATTTATTATTTAATCTTATTTTACATACATTATTGTATTATTATTGTCTAAATTAGATGCTTAGTTCTAAATCATATCGTTATTTAAAAAAATATAACAGTAAAATTATATAATTAAGTATTTTCTAATTATATGAGAAAGAGCATGAGTTATGATAGGGCATAGCTAAAGCCTATACGGTAGGTCCTGGATGTTTTCCATGTCTTTTATCATACTTCAAACTTTTCTTGCTTCACTAATATACTAATGCTTTGCTCTCCCGGTCTCTCGTTTTGAGGGGGAGAGATATAAAACATAAAAAAATACGATGGCTTTGCTCTACGCGAACAGACAACCTCTAATTAACTTTCCGCAATTTCAGGATCTTTCCCCTAGACCAGTCCTTTCGAGAACTCTCTGGCCTGTTATGTAACCGCTACTATAAATAGCTCTACACGCCATTTTTCTTCAGACTGCTTTCTGCCACTGCCTGCTATACGAACGCTTCTTTCTGTCTCTTCGTCTTCCCCTTTGTTAAAAATATTTATGACGTCAAGGTTCAAAATTTAGTATTATTTCTAAGTAAATCATTATTGGATATACGATCTTCGTTTAAAGGAAAATTATCTGACATTTTAATTGAATAAAGATGTGGAAGTGAAATTCTTCTCTGCCTTCCACTTCGCAACAAACATCCGGACTGTGATTGCTAAGCTTCTTCATTTACAATGCCCTTCAACTGGAAATGTCATCGATATATATATTGTGTCTTTGTGTGTGTGTATGCTTTCTTTCTATAGTCTTTCCCGTCTGTAGGCGTACTATCACGCACCTCGTCATTCTTCCAGGCTTCAACTTCATAGTTTTGTATTATGAGTCTCAAATCTTGTTTTATTGGATTAACTAAATGCAATCTTCACACTTAAGTCTTCTTTCAAACCTGTATTCGAAGGATGCATGAAACAGATTTCCTTCACAGTTTTGTACCGTTTTGAAGTTTTCTGAATTGGTTTTTCCGCATGTTATTGTTGCGCATTTTACCGTTCCCGAGAAAAATTTTCTTAGCCCGTCTTGAATAATTGCCATGAAAATTGCTTTACAGGCATTATCATTCCTTTATTATTTTGCTGATAATTTCGCGCGGTTTAGATGTTTTTTCCTATTTTTCTTCACTCGCTCAGTCCAAACTTATGCAAATAACATAGCTAAATAAAATAGATGTTAAAAAGATCAAGGGATCAGCTGGCGGTCGACAAAAACAATATGCACTGACAATGATCGGCAGAATTAACATCACTTTGATTTAAAAAGAATCATTAAAAGCTAGTAAAGAAGAAATCAAAATAAATATATGGGAAAAATGTGCTAAAATTATGATGCAAAATGAGTTGATTGCATTGAAGGAAGATGTTCATGCACGTATCTTGTTCAAAACACGCGCGTACGCTAAGTTCTGGAATTTAAAAATCATCCGAGAGAAATATCCCAAAATAAAAGTTGTTAACGGAACCAGCTTTCCCACTTTTTACCTAGTTGAAACAAGCTTTAGCCAAGTTAATGATTTATTCAGGAAAACCAATAACAGGTTGAATATTAAGAATGTTAACTTGAATTTAAGTATTAAACTAACCAATTTAATGCCAAATATTACATCAGTACATATGTAAGGTTTTAGTTAAACTAACAAAGTTTTATTTTAATTTAAATCTTTCTATATCTTCTCAGTTTCAACTTCCCGTCAGAAGAAGCGCGTTTTCAGCGTATGCTAATTTGAAGTAGAGCTAAGTACTATTTAAACCAGAGGTAGAAACCTCTCAGAGTGAAGAGAGCTTTTAGTCTCAGATCACGGTCATTCTGTTCGACGTTCGCCTGACCAGCTAGAAGCTAAATTCTAAGCCATAGTGCTTACTACGTGATTTAAAGGACTTTACTACAAAATTTCATTCTTCAATGGACATTTTGAAGAAAGTTGAGGACTTTCATACTTCTTTAATTTATTATTTAATATTATTTTACATATATTATTGTCTTATTATTTTCTTATAATTCTAAATTAGATGTTTAGTTCTAAATTATATGTTTATTTATAAATTATAAGTTTTAGTGTAACATTATATAATTAAGAATTTTCTAATTATATAAGAAAGAGCATGAGTTATGATAGGGCATAGCTAAAGTCCGTACGCTATGTCCTGGATGTTTTCCATGTCTCTTCTCATACTTTAAACATTTCTTGCTTCACTAATATACTAATTCTTTGCTCTCCCGGCCTCTTGTTAGGGGGGGGGGAGATGTAAAATATAAAAAATACGATGGTTCTGCTCTACGCGAACGGCAACCTCTAACTAACTTTCCGCAATTTCAGGATCTTTCCCCTAGACCAATACTTTCGAGAACACTCTAGCCTGTTATGTAACCACCACTATAAGTAGCTCTACGCACCATTTTTCGTCAGAGTGTTTCCTGCCATCGCCTGCTGTACGACCGCTTCGCTCTGTCTCTTCGTCTTCCCCTTGTTAAAAATATTTATGACATCAAGGTTCTAAATTCAATATTATTTCTATTTAAATAATTATTGGATATGTAATCTGGAGATCTTTGTCTAAAGGAAAATGACCTGTGATTTTTAATTGGGTAAAGATATGGAGTTTTTAAAGTGAAATTCTTCTGTGTCTTCCACTTCGCAACGACCGCACCCGGACCCGACTCTGATCTGATTGCTAAGCTTCATCATTTCCAATGCCCATCTACTGCAAATATCATATATATATATATATGTGTGTGTAAGATATAAGAA
>KK121674.1:11475-51566 GCA_000611955.2 Stegodyphus mimosarum | reverse complement strand
ATTTTCTGATGAACCATTGAAATGAAATAATTTATAATGGTTCGTCAGCTAACTTTGAAATAACAGAAACGCAGTGACTTTTCAAGGGGAGAGGTATGCAATTGCATCTGGTCTGCCTCTTCTTGATAACATTAAATCAGATACTAATTGAATTCCTCTGCCTTTGTATTTTTTTATTTATTTATTTTTAATGGTTGGATGACAACTGGTTGATTTTTACATATTTGGGGGGGGATTTCATATTTATTGGTTTTAGATTTTTTTCATTTCTTTGTAGATTTAGTTCTAAATTTCTTTCTTTTTGTCTGTAATTGATTAATTTTCAGCATATTGGGATAGATTGTTTTAAAATAAAACTTTATTATACTGTAATATATACATATATAATTACGATGTGTGTACTTTTTAAATATTTTTTGCACGCTGCAAATGCTATTTTATATGCTTTTTTGGATTAATTGATCATGTTTATCCAGCCTAAGATCCATTCATTTTTCTAAGTTTAGTCATTTTTTATTTCTCTTTAGCCATCTCAACACAGTAGGTGCTTGTGGCTCTTCAAAGAAGACTCATAAAGGGTATAGGCCTAAGGTAAGTCCTTTTTAATTTTCTAAGAACTTGTTAAGGAAACAGTTTTATATTTAAATGCTTTGCTTTAATGCTTATTTTAAAACAACAGGTTTTAGAAGGCATAGGATCACGTAGAGCCCGTATAAAAGAAGCCGCATACAAACATCACTCTGCACCTTATTTGGGAAATACTTCCATAGAATCAGGAGTTGATGGTCATGTGAGTTCCCAGAAAAATCAAGGTGATAGTTTTAGGTTAAAGTGATTATGTAAATGTCGGAGAAATGTAAATGATTATGTAAATGTCGGAGAAATGTATTACAGAACTTATTTTTTCAATAGATGAGAAGTCCTCTAATACTCCAAAAATGACAAGACGAACTCGTGGACGTCAAGTGCCCAAACATCACAGGAAACTCGGCCGACCGAAAAAAGTAACTATAAAAGAACCAGTTGAAGAATCTGAAGAGGAATCAAATATTGAAAGTATTCTTGATCTTCCACCTGACATGGTACCTCCTGAATGTAAGTTAACCTCTTTTTTTTTTAATGCTTGAATTAAAATGTTTCAATGTGGTTACTAATGTGTTATTATTTTCTAATTTATTAAAAATTTATAAGTAAATGATATTAGTTGTAGAATAGGCATTTTAAGCATCAACTCTGCTTCACTTTCTCATTACCTATGTTCAGTCTCATTAAGTGATATTCAGAATTAAGGTTTGATTATTTTACTTCGCTATCTTACATTCATATTTCGCACATTTGATTCAGTACAATGTGTAAAGTTTTATTTTTATTTGTCATGCAGTAAATCTTGGCTAAGATTTGCAGAATGTAATTTCATATATATATATATATATATATATACATATATAACGTATATATATAAATATACGTTATCTTTATTGCTGTTAAAATTGGGATTAAGTTGTCAAATTGGAGCTTGTTTAAACATAAATAAAAGTAAAGGAACTTTCACATATGACCTGTCTACTTTGTCATCTGGAGCTGGAGTGTACAGTTTGATCATATTCATAGTGTTTTATAGCTTTCCGTAGTTTTGCCGTACTCAGAATTGACATTCAAGTGTATGGAAGTTTGAAGGATGAATCTCTGTTGCAACATGGCTTGGTGGTGATTTCAAGCACATCTTTAATTTTGAGGCTGTGTATACGGGAGTTCAGCGATGATTTTGTCCTTGTCCCACACAGTCACTAAGTGTGGAAGCTCGCGAAGTATTTTACCAAAGATTTGCTCTTTTTATCCATGAAGTCATGAGCAGAACTTGGAGATATCTTTTCTATTTTTGGTAGGTCTTATGGTTAGTTTTCTGGAAGCTGAGCCAATATATCTTTCCTATACTTGTATCTTTGTTATGAAGCAGGATAGTATATGTACATATGCCTGAAGTATTTGTTGTGGCAATGTCTTATTTATGTAAAGTATTAGTTGTGGCAATGTCTTATTTATGCAGTGTTAATAATTTCTAGATGGATGAGGCTGAAGTAAAGGTAAGTTTATCACCAAATATTTTAAACACCAGTATTTAATATTTTAATAAGAGTAAACATGTTAAGTATTGCTATTCCATTACAATTCACTTCCAGGTTACTTGGAAAACATTCACAATTAAGTCAAAATCATTCTGTAACATCATCTTGTGCAATGTCTAATTGGAAGGAAGTTAAAAAATATAAAAAAGAGAAATGACCCATATTATAATTAACACTTATAGGTGTCTGCACTTGTAAACTCTTAATAATTTATTAACATGTATTTTGAAGTAGCTAAATCTGGAAATTAAGTCTATTTAGCTTTAAAAATTAAATCAGCATTCAAAACAAAATGAAATCCTGTTAGTGACAAACATCATTAAAACATGAAAAGGTGCGTTATAAGTTATTGATCACGGAGTTATAACATTATGTGCTCTCTCTTCCATTATCCTACATAGTTTTATTTTCCATAGACAGTTTTGTTTTATGCTAATGGTTTGTGATAGGAATTTTTCTAGCTTTCTCCAATACACAAATTTTAGACAGAGCCTAGCCAATTCCTAACTGGGTTCGAAAGTGACCACTGTGAGAATTTTCCTTATACAGGGTGCCTAAAAAAAATAACAACAAATTTTTAGGGAAGGTAGGGCATATCATAAGGACTGAGAATTGTGTAGCAATGCATGACAGGAAACATAATCGTATGGTGGTAGGTGGTGCTCTGCATATGAATTCTGGAGGGGAAATTAAGGATTTCCTCATTCGGGCAGTAGCCAACATACAAAGAGCACACTGTGGTATACAGATGGTGCAGACATTAGTGTGTGGACTGGCTTAAGGCAGTGGACAAGCTGCTGAATGAATTCATCGAGAGTGCTTCCCAGACATCAGCTGCACCACAGTGTGTTTGTACATGTACATCGAAATTTGTGTGAGTATGGGTGATTAACCCTTTCAGGAATGGTATATGAAAGAATTTAAATTGTGGTAAAATTTTGTATGAATTGTAGCTTATGGACCCCAAGAATACACAATTGAGACTTAAAACAATCTAGAGTGAAATCCTTATTTTCGAGAGCTGGTATATATTTTATATACTGGCTACTAGAGCAATTTTTTTCCATACAGCTGCTAATTGTTAATTTTTGTTTTTTCAATCTATTTTCGCTTACTTTTGATATGTGTCTATAGAACTGGGTGCTTGAATATAGTTATGTAAGTCTAAAGTGAAAACGTTCTAAAATTTCTCTAGAAATTAAAAATTTTAGAAATAAAATTTATGTTTCTAGGTACTTTGATGATGCCACCCAGTTGAATGTATGTAAAATATGTGTAGAAAGCTTTTGAAAGCGATTTAAGTTTAATATTATTATTTTATCAAAAAGTTAGCAAATTTAACACTGCATGAGTAAACAGTATCATGCTGTAACTGAACTAGAATAATGATACAAGGAATCGTAACTCAGCTGAAGAATAAAAAGTTAAAAAATGAACAACGGAGAAATTAAAAGTTTTAGATAATATATGAAAAGAATATGCTTCCTGTTATGATACCAAGCCCCCCCCTCCCGCCACACACTTTCAATTATCGGGCACCATAGGCCCCCTTTTTAATTTTTTGTAAATATAGGTTGTAATATATCATTTTGTTCAGGAAGAAAAGCCGTTAGGTGATTTTATTATTTGATACATCTCAAAGTTCTTATTTTGATTTTCAGATTCTTGAGCCCCTTTTTAATTTTCTATAAATAAGATAGTAATATATAACTTGCTCAAGAAGAACATCTTTTCAATAGAGGTAAAGTACAAACGCACCTCGAAGCCCTTTTTTTTAGATTGTTAGTCATATGGGCACTGTGAAGCATGTGGATATTTTCCTTCCAAAGATAAATGTTTTGCGTCTAAAGCTGGCATTAGAAATATTCCCCCCTTTCACCAACTATGAAGACTTACTTCAAAAACTGCCTGCTTGTATCATTATTGAAAGAAAAACTTTCTTTTGTGTTCTTTAGTCTCTCACCTGAAACTAATGAAGACGATCCCCTAGAAGCATAAAAGCATGCTTTGAAATCAGCAGATTTTTCATTCCACTACCTGGTGAAAACCTAAAGTGTATGCCATTTTCCCATGTTTCTGAGTGAGCTTCCCTTTTGTGTGATCTTATGAACTTCCCCCTTGTGGTTTGTGTCATCTTATCTAAACCCTGCTAATATGACAAAATTAGCCATTAATCACCTTTTTTCATTTTCATTGCGTTCTAGGGTTTTTGAAAACATGAAGAGATGAGTGTCTTTTGGACCTAACATGCTGCATTTAACCCCTACAATCATATAATATTTTGACGTCAGACGACATTTTGAAATCAATTTGTCTCGGGGGTAAAGGGTGATGGGGTGAATTTAAAATTTTAGCTAAACAGAGACAAATGAAAACTTGACTGGAGTAAGCGAAGTATAAAAAGAAAGTAAAATTCTTTTATTCATTCCTAGCATAGGGTCATTAAACTCCCCATCCCCCCATGGACATAATATTTAATCATAAACAGCTTTAAATTAATCATAAACAACTGTATCATATTACATCATAAACAATTATAATATAAATAAATTCTGTCACTCCACAGAGTACAGAAGGAGAAACCTGGTACCGGTATATTTTTCATACCGGTATTAAAATCGTATAAGTAATCTTTTAATTATGTTTTGATTAAAATGCAGTAAATACATAAGGTTCAGCATATGTGCATCATATATTTGAAGATTTTGAATTTTTTCCTTCTGTCCAATAGAATTTATGAATATTTAAACATGATACCTTTGAAGGAGGTAAATTAATTTCATAGCTGCAAAATATTGAGCGTTCATAGGGTAGTGCTGCCACATAAAATTAAAAAGGAAGCACTAGAAACTAAAGATTACAACTTTTTGGTGAAGAAAAATTAGCAATTTTTTGGAGGTTAAAGAATTGACAAACTGCTGGTATATATTATGTGCCGGTGCCCTTTAAAGGGTTAAGAAGTAGTAGGAATAGTGAGGACAGGCTATGATTGACACATTCAGTTATTATGGAAGAAAGCGTGTTGGATGCCGTGGAGACTAAGTCTGGTACCAGCACATGAGCCACTGCTTCTGACTTAACAGCGTCTCGTTGTAGTGTACAGCATGTTTTGAACACCAAGTCCTTACATGCCTTTCATCTCCAGAAGGTTCAGTTACTGCTTCATGAAGATCATTCTCCAACTGTGCATTCTGCACAGTGGTTTCTTCAGCAGTGTCTGAGATGTGAATTTCCCAGCTTACATGTTCACTGATGTGGTCACATTCAAGGGTGGCACATTGCATGAGTACAGTGATCATTTTGGGGCTCAAGGGATGCCCCCCGCAGCACAACATCTCTTTGCTGTAAATCTGTAGGCGGTTTGGTTGGTGACTGTTTCATTGTGCCGTACCTTTTGTCATCCTGCATGACTGCAGTGAATTATCAGATCTTTCTGAAGCAGATTCTTCCAGTCTTACTTGGTAGTTTTCCAGCAAATGTGAGAAGCAACATGTGGTTCCAACACGATGGGGTACCTGTTCATTTTAGACTGGCTGTTTGTAGACATGTGAACAGGTCATTCCTGCATGAATGGATTGAGTATGTTGGACCAGTTCCCTAGCCTCTGTACTCACCTGATGGATGTATTCAGCTTGATTTCTTCTGTGGGCTCAAAGTTATCATGAATCATTATCCTATGGATCTGAAAGGATCTCATGGCAGAACTTGTCTCATGGCTACAATAAAAAACTCATGGTGTGTTAGTAAAAAAACTCCACTGTGTTCAGCAATCAGTATTCCATTGGTGTCATGTATGCTTGGTGTCTGATGGTGCAAACTTCGAGCATCTGTTGTAACACTAGAGCTATATTCATCTCATATGCCATTTGTACTCCTGATGTCGAATAAATATTTCAGTTTAGTTACTCTCTTGGTCTTTTCTGATCTTC
Organism: Stegodyphus mimosarum; assembly: GCA_000611955.2. Lineage (NCBI taxonomy): Eukaryota > Metazoa > Arthropoda > Arachnida > Araneae > Eresidae > Stegodyphus > Stegodyphus mimosarum. Next base: position 45,511 of record KK121674.1, on the reverse strand, counting down.
TATCTTTACTACTACTTACCCCTGACATTTCCAGTCATGTGTTGCTATGCAGTTCTCAGTCCCTACCTTCGTGGGTTGCTATGCAAATCTGAATCTATGTCACAGATGTGGCCTACTTTCCCTAAAAACTTGTCACTACATTTTTGAGACACTCTATGTGTTGTATATGTAAGATGAAGTCATTAGTAGGTATGACTGAGCCCTATTGCCTTTTTTTATTTTTTTTTACAGCAGAACGTCAATTATTTTAAGTAGAACCATAACTATCTCAAAAAATCGTAAACTCGGATTATAGAGACTAAATTTTAAATCATGCAAGTTTTTTTAGGGTTTTTCCTGCAATGGTTTCTATGAAATTATTGCTCAAGTTTATTAACATTTTAATTGGTGACTAATTTTGCTCCCTTTTAGTTAAGCAATTCAAATAAAATTTTATTTCTTGATGAAAATTTTCATGAAAAAATTGAAATAAACAAACTCCATCGAAACTTAGTGTTGTATTCATAATTAATCGATGTAAACTAAATCTTGTGACGTAGCAGAATTTTCAAATGTTACTGATTTTTCTTTGCAACCTTTCTAATTATCACATTTTCCTAGTGACTTTTTTTTAATTTGTTGCCAGCTACGTTCCTAGAGACTTCAGGTATTACAGGCTCTGTAGTATTAATTAAAATCTGCATTTTTGTTTTATATATGTTAATGAATACTAGTATTCTGTATGGCAATTAATATATAATTAAAATAGTTATATATTTTTTATTCAGGCATAACAGAAAAGAAGAAACGAGAAAAACCAAAAAGGAAACTGTACTCCCAGTGATTAAAAATTAAATATTTTATGAAGCTGTAATTGTTCTGAATAAAAGTTGAGTAAATATTTTACAAAGTTGTACTTCTTCTGAATAAATTTGAGCAAATATTTTAGATAAATTTCATTTATATACAGGGTTACCACTCAAACACGAGAATTAAATTTCCTGACTTTTCCAGGTGTGTTTTAAGAAAATTCCAGTCTATTCACTTAGTGCGCGTTGACTGTGCTAAGAGGTAAATTAATTATGGTACCAATTGAAAACACAAAAATTTGCCAATTTCATATGACTTAACCCCAAAGCATTACTATTATAACTATAATAGGAGTTGTTTTCTCCACTGAAGATTGAGACTAGAATCTGCCCAATCTGGATTAAAAAATGTCCTTTTTTGCAGACATTTTGCAGCTGCACAAAAGAAAGCAAACTGTTTAATGATATTTTTAAATAAACTCAGGTATTTCACATTTATTTAGCAACATACATAAGCAAAAATGTGTGCATTAAATCTCTTAATGGTATGTCATCATACTGCTAGAATTAGTTTCAGGAGTATGTTAGAGAAAATTTTCTGGAATTTGAAAGTATTATTAACTAATATTAAATAAATTTAGAAGGAAGAAGCCGCATTAAATAATGATACAAATAGCATTAAATTACTTAAAGATTAAAAACTGAATTACAATAATCAACTATAGTTTGGCGAATATAATTGTATTAAATGGTGAGACTAGATGACTGATTACTGTTTTTTAATTTTACTGAAAAATGACAAATAAGACATTTATTAAAAAGAAGAAGAAGAAAAAAAAATGTTTAAAAGATTTTGGGTAAAATCGTAGTATACGGTACGGCCTTGGCACGATTTTGAACATTGTCGAAAACACCAAAATCACCCGTTTACTGCGCATCATAATGTTGCTAAATCCTTTGTCTATTGTATACTAGGATTGAACCGATTTTGTTTTATACGAGAATGGGAAGGTATTTTCTTTTGTTCAACATGTACTGCACATTACGCATGCAAATCTCTCGATTCTCCAGGTTACTGGAAACCAAAGTTGTTGGGAACTTGCTTAGCCTTTCTAGAAGACAATAATTGAAGATGCGAAAACTTGCTCTACGCCAGCTGCCTGAATGACGCTCATGCGATGCATAATTCATCAAGAAAAGTGATCGCTTCCAACGTTGGTGTAAAAATCGTTTTTTTGGGGGGGGGGCGGGGGGATATCCGTATGAAATTCCCTGACTTTTCCATATTTTGACTAAAGTATTTAAATTCCCTAATTTTTCCGTGGCTTTTTAGTCAATTTTCGAATTTCGTGACTTTTTCAGGTTTTCTAGGTAGCGTGGCAACCCTGATAAGAGCAAAATATACAAATTTCCAAATTTTAAGCACTGGGGGGTAAAATCAATACAAATGGAATGCTAGTATCTTCATCAAGTACCTACTTAGCATATTTTAGTGCAGTTAATCATGATAGACTTTAATATGCATACTGACATTTTCATCTGCAGCGATTTTCAGCCGCTCAAATTCAACTATGCTTTGAAAAATTGCTAATTTGAATTGCATATTTAACTTTTGAAACCCAGTCTATCATTAGAAGATCGAACAGATATTAAGGGATCAGTTTAATGCAGCAAGAAACGGTGCTAACGATAAAACAATGCATGGTAGTTAGGGTGTTTCATTTTGTAAGGCAAAAAGTAAAAGGTAAAATTTTTGCAGACTTTGCTTACTCCTCGAGTCTCAGTGATGGAAAAGATATATGTATGCCAAATTTCATGAAGATTGAATAATATTTAGAGTTGCACAGTGATCAGTTTTGTGAAAGTAGGGAAAAAAATATGATTTTTTAATGTTAATTACTTTTATTGGGAAAACTAGAAACCACAAACTTAAAATAATATTAAAACTAGACACTAAGACTAATCAATAGTTAGTATGATAGGCAAAACATGTCTTACATTAATCAACTTTGAATGATAAATCTCTTCTTTTATTCTGTTGCGAAAACTTTTCTGTGATGCTTGACTACCCTCAACAAGAAATGTTTTTTTTTTAATGTTGGTCCCTGATTGATTTGTTAAACTTTTTTGTCAGAGCAATTTCTCTTTCTGCGGTATCATTCACCACCTTAAGAGCGTTCACATGGCTTCTTAGAGAATCACTGCAGTATTCTGTTATGTTGTAGACCCCAAATAATTCAGAGAACGTCTTTGTTTTATTAATAATAAAATGGCTCAGGTCAAAAGTTGGGTTGTTACCTTCATTTAATTTCCTTTTTCTGTGCAGGTTTGGTTTCTAAATTTTTAATCATGTTTTCCTTATCAGCCTGAGTAATGCATTCGTTCAAGAAAGCCAATCCTATATTTGTTTCTGACAGATACCAAAGGTGACCGTGAGAATGCTTTTTTTATGTCTACAATATGGGTAAGTGTTCATGAGCTGTAGCCATATCCAACTCATTCTTTGGAGCCCATCGACTTACATTTACTACGTGCCAAAAGTGAACATATATGAGGCTCACAAAATGTGTAATCTCTTTCATTCTTTTCAATTCTTGTTGATGAATATTCAACTGCTTGATGAAGAGGACAATTTTAAGTGCATATATTGCATTTTCCTTCCACCTTGCTTATTGCAAAGTCCCTCAGATCCTAAAACTAAAGTCGTTTTGAGACCAACTTCCTAGGTACAGGAGTCTAATAATTTTGTAGTCTTCTCTTGGATGACTAGTCTTTTAGCGCATTTTGAATGTAGTGAATCATTTTCACTCTCTGTTCTTCCTTGAATGGGACTCATCCAGCATTGTCATATATGACTTCTTTTATTAAGTGAAGCCCACAGAATTTAGAACTTCCCAAAACTCTGGGTGTCAGGACCACTTGATGGTATGCCCTGACAATCCTCAAACACTCATACCAACCTGTTCCACCAATCATGGAGAAGACAGTACAAGGCTAGTTTAGGATAAACCTAAATCTAAACCTAAACTCAACTAATAAACCATACCGCTAATATTGGTAAACTGGTAAAACTAAGAAACAATCAAAGAACCAAATAAGCTAATTAACCAAATTAAAATACTAGGCAGCTCGCCCCTAAACTTGTCCTCCGAGGAAGATTCTCTGGCCTCGCCAGCATGGTCACCTCGACATTTATTCTGAATAAATTCAGTATAATAGCTAGAATAAAATATGATACAATTAAATATTCTGTTTTAACAATTTAGTGAATCAAGATTTTCCATCTCTCTGAAACACTGAATCACTTATTCATTTAAATTAATCAATTTTACATAACTTTTAACATAAATTCACAGCTGTGAAACTCATTATTGCTTATTACATAAACTATACATATACTATATATATATAAACTATACTATACAAAACACATACTTTCTAACTAAATTACATAAGTAATTACAAATACACAATTCAACTTAGTTACAATTTTAAAAATTTACTACATGATCAATCTACTTTAAAATATTCATATCCAATTAGATTATTTGCAGTTTTTATAATTCCTAACCTGGTTTTTCTTTCATAAATAAATGCTGTATATTTTCTTTTGAAATGTTTTCAAAATATTCTTCTCTAATAGAGACTGTCTGTATGCATTCACACAAATAGTGCATAAAGTCTGCATTTTGTGCTTCATAACCGCACTTACATTTTGTTTTCTTTCTGTGAAACCGCTTTAAATATTCTGGACTTTGTTCATAACCTGTTAGTGCTTGGATTATTTTCTTACTATAGAGTCCTGTTGTCTTAACTATAGGAATTTTTGGAAAAATTCGAAATAAGTTTATGCCAGTGTTATCATTATCCCATCGGTGTTGTCATTTTTTCATTATTTCTTTCTGTTGAAAGATGGTGGAAGAAATATTTATATTATCGCTCTTAGTTGCTTCCTTCGCAGTGTTGTCTGCAGTTTCATTTCCCAAAACTCCTGTGTGGCCTTTAACCCAATTTATTTTCAAGTTATGCTTTTCTGTAAAGTCTATAGTTTTATTTCTTACCTCAATTACTTTTTTTAAAAAGGCATTTTCTAGAATTCATTGCTTTCAACACACTTTGAGAGTCTGTGTAGATTGATACAAAACAATATGCCAAATTATTTTCTTTAATCCATGTATCAGCCTGTTCTAAAGCTTTTTTAAAGGCTGATAATTCAACTTCAAAAACTGTACATTTTTCATTAAGTCTGTATCCCTTATCTTCATATTTCTGTTCATTATAATAAGCCACAAAGGCAGCTCCTGCTTTTTCGTCCACCATCGAGCCATCAGTGAATATCTCTAAATCACGTCCTTGTTGGATGTTTCTTTCCTATGTTATATTCTTTATTTTTGCAGGATGGTAATAATATTTATCTTCTTTTATATCAATATTTTCGTGATTGACAACCAAATCACCATAAATTATATCTTTTCCCATATGTTGTGCTAGATATGTCTGAACTTCTAAGTTTGACATCAGATCCACGGGAATAACTCCCGCTAGAACTTGTATACTTGTTGTTGAAACTGTTTTGTAGCATCCGTGATAGCAGTGCTACTCTTTGGATCTGTAATAACTTAACTCTTGTTTTTTCTTTCCTGTTCCACCACACGGGAGCTTCATATGAGATAATTCTTTCTATCCCTCTTTTATACAACTCTTTGAGTGTGCTTTTATCTTTATAAATAACTTCATTTATCAATCTATTTAATTTATCAACAATTTTATAAACCTTTAACTTAATATTTGTTACATGTGGAATCCAGCTAAGGTTTGTGTCCATAATTATTCCCTAATATTTTATTGTCGCTTTGCTAATAATATTCATGTTTTTCCATAATACTACAGCTGAACGAACTAGCATCGATATCTTTGGAAAAGCTACCATGGATTTTTTATCTTCACTAATTTCCAACTTATTTTCGTCACTCCACTTGGAAGAAACATCCAAAGTTTTTCTGGCTTTTTCCTGTATAACTAATCTGCTTCCTCCAGAGATAAGTAACACAAAATCATCAGCATAAGCTTGTAATTTTATGCCCTCATCAAATTTCAAGAATGTATCTGCAATCAAACTTGGGGTGCACCTTTATTATAATTTTTCTCTATAATTAATCCATCTCCGTTATATATTATTTTCCGATTTTCAAAATAGCCACAAATAATTTGATACAAATTTATTGGACATCTTAATCTGAGTAAATTCGACTTTACGCTTGGATTTTTAGTTTGAGATAAAAGGGATTAATGTCTGCAATCCCTAAATGATATCCAATCTTCTTGAAATCTGGCATCTTTTACACCACTGAAACTATGGGCAAAGTCATGAAAATCACATCTTTGGAAAAATGAAACACCCTAATTGTCGTTGTTGTGCGTTACGAGAAGCACCATTAATGACAAACACGTAACAAACTGTTTGAATAAGATTTTGATGAAGGAAGTGTCTTAGAAAAACCTCTAAAATACACTGGTGAAATAAATTAAGAGAATTTTCTTATTTGATCTACGATTTCCAGAACTACTGGACAGATTTTAATAAAATTTGATGTGAACATAGGTTGATATAGAACAAAAAAAATAAACATTCAACAGTTATAATAGTCACACATGTTCGTCTGTAACACACATGAGAGTCTGAAGGTCTGAAACAGCGGTTGCAGAAGACAAAAAAGAAATGGGTTAATAGGGGGGTATGATCCCCTCTTACAGCCATACAGGCCTCGCAGCGTGATGTCATACTGGAAATAAGAAAGTTTATCAGTGCCTGTGGCAATTCCCACTAATTTACAGGGGTGTTTGTGCTCCAGGGAAACCTCGGAATTCCGAGGATTTTGAACTTCGATTACCGGAAATTCCGGGGATCGTCGTTCAAAAGGAAGTAAGAATAATAATGAATTATTTATCTTGATCTGGGTAATTTTGTTTGCTTTGAAAGCAGAAAACGCAAGGTCAGTGTGTGTGGTGAAAAATTTCTGTCTTCTGTCTTCCTCCAAAGGCTTCTCCAAAGATCTTTGTGAACTGAATCAGTCACAAAGATCTTTGGAGATCTGTCTTCCTCTAAAGGCAGTGATAATGCGTGAAAAGGGGGAAAAAACTTCTTTTTTGTTCTTTCCTTATTGCGAGTTATGATTCATTCCCCCGGTTCTCGGACATTCTCTTCTGGATTCTTTTCGGCAAGTAGGCGTGGCAGAAAAAAAAGGGAGAGACTTCGTTCGACCAGATGTGCGATCACGTGACTCTGGGTTCAAATGTCTTATCTCTCCTGGCGTGGCGCCAATAAGTAGAGAAGAAGGATTTTTCGTCGTATTAGCTATTTGTCATTGATCGCTTCCCAACTTTATTTTCTCTGCTGTGTAAAATTTTCGTTTCATTTATTGATGCACGTGTAAATTTTTCGTTTCGTTTATTGAAATATTTTTTTATTTATGTACGCAAGAGAATTTCACTATGAAATTTCTCGATATTAATAGTGATATTATACAATTAGAAGAAGGTGTCCGGAATGCATTTAGGTGGAATTGGATTGAACGGAGAGATGGTAATGGGAATACCATTGGCACATGGTGCAAGAAAATAAATGTTGCTGGACAAGCATATTGTGTTTTTTGTAACTCACTGCTGAAGTATGGTGGAGAAGGATTCAAGGCTTTCACAAATCATTCTAAAACTGTGACGCAATAAAATATTCAAAGTGCATTAGACATTCAATGACTTTAAGTAATTATGCTAATTCAAAACATACTGATGACTTACTGGAGACTGATGCTCGGCCATTGGACATAGTGACAAGAAAAGCACGCCAAGAGGTATTAATAACTTCGTTTATCGCCGAGAATTCTCTTTCTTTCAATGTAGCTCCCAATTTAATTGAACTCTGCAAACAGTTGAGCCGCGATCAGACGGCACTAAAACTCGTTGGAAATGTCCAGGACTACTGCATGTTATAAGATGAAATATGGGCTCGCAAAAACTATTAAGGAAAATATCATTAAAACTTTAAAGGAGACTCCATTTTCTCTAAATTTGGATGAAAGTACTAGCAATGCTCAAGAAAGTATACTGGCAATATTGGTGCAGTTTTATGACAACAATCAAAATGAAGTTGTAGTTCATCATTTTGCATCTCTAAAGATGGAATCTTGCAATTCAGAAGCTGTTTTTAAAGCAGTTGTTAATACTATTGAAGATAATAATATTCCATGGGCAAACTTAATTAGTGTATTAATGGACTCATGTAACACCATGCGTGGAAAAAAAAAGGGTGTTGAAACCAGACTACGATCAAACAAAGCACCCCACTTATTAGATATTGATGGTGACACATGTCACACAGCTAATAACTGTGCAAAAAAATTTGCTTCATGTTTTGATAGATACTTAGAAGATTTGTTTGATGACATCTATTTTGATATGAAAAGCTGCAGTAAAAGAGAAAATTTTTTCAAAATCTGTGAATCCCTTGCCATTAAAAAACTTAAGCCCTTGAAGAGACCAGACCATAGGTGGGTGTACATTTTATGTGTTTTAGAAAGAATCAAAGATCTGTGGGATGCTCTTATTGCATTTTATTTTCACTACTTGGATAAAACTGATAAAGGGGATTATTTTTCTTATGTTGAAACTGTATACAATAAAAGAAATATTTCTGCAGCTCAGAAAAAAATTGTTGAAGGGGTGTATTCTTGCTTGCATTCCCAACAACTCACAAAGGATGCTTTAGCTCGGAAAAAAAGAATACTAAATGGGTTATTTGTTATGCAAAACAAAACTTTATTGCATATGGCATTATATTCAGCAGTATTACCAGAGTTCAACACATATATTAAATTATTTGAAACAAAAAAACCAATGCTTCATTTAATACATTCCAGTATTTATAAATTGATGGCAAAATTTTTCTCTTTTTTTATGAAGCCAGAAAATATAGAGTGCACATCTTATAATGATTTATTAAAGGTTGATGTCACAAATCCAGAATTCCATCTACCTAGCAAAGTAATATTTACTGGTGCAGAAGCTTCCACTCTCCTGAAGAAATTATCAAAAAATCATCCAATAGCAAAAGAATTCCAAATTTCTCTGATGAAAGCTTATACTAATACAGCACAGCATATGAAACAGAAATTACCCCTTAAAAATTCATATCTAATTAGTTTTACAGCATTAGATCCAGAGCTAAGAGGTAAAACCAGTACAATATTAGCTTTTGAAAAATTATCATCTTTTATGTCCCATATTTTTAGTGATAATGAAAAGTCAAAAGTAGAAGCTGAAATAAGGTTATACCAGAGTGATATTGATATCACCAAAGAAATGCTCTACACATCTGATGAAAGTGGAAATCAAGTCAAGTGTACAATTGATAAATATTGGTCTAAAGTTTTTAATTTAAAAGATGATTTCACAAATGATTATAAGTATCCTACATTGGCTTAATAGGTCAAAGCCTGCCTTAGCTGCTTCCATGACCCATTAGTGGAAAGTGCATTCAACTTAATGGATGCACTTGTCACTGACTATAGAACCTCTCTTAAGATTGATTCCCTAGATGCAGTGCAGACTATTAAATATGATTTAATGGCTTCTAAAGAAACCTCATGTGAAAAATATGGCTCAAAAAATCCAATGACTGATTCAGTTCACAAAGATCTCTTACTGAATATGAACAGAAGTGGAAAACATATCAAGAGGACTTAAAAACATGTATTTCAGATGAGTCACCTATAAAAATCTCTGAAAGACCTTCTACATTAGGAGAAAAGCAAACTGCTTCTACCTCTGCATGTGCAGTTCTCGAGGAAATTTCTTCAACTGTAAATGAGGAAAATAAAAGTCAACCTTCCTGCAATTATGAAGTTCACCACAAAAGAAAGACAAGCCCACAAACATCAGAAAATAAAAAAAGCAGCAGAAATTAGATAATGTTTTTTAAAGAATTAATTCAGGTAATTTAAAATATTTACATAAAATGTAGTAGTTTATATGTTTGAAAATTTGTGGTTATTAATTTTGCAAAAAAAGTAATTCATTGAACTTTTATAATTAGGTCATTCAATACTTCGTAATTGTATTTTTTCATTTCTCCCCCCCCTTCTCGAAACTCCAAAATGTCGGTAGTAAGTCCGTAAAAGTTTCAGGGGATTTTTTGGGGTCCCACAAACACCCCTGCATTTAGCAACGTTGTTTTCAGTTCCGGGATGGTTCTCGGAGGGGGTTGAGAGTTGCAGTTGCCCTTCCCAGAGCGTCCCATACATGCTCTATAGGGTTGAGGTCTGGAGACCTGGCTGGCCAATCCATCCGTCGAATATCCTCACTCTCGAGAAATTCTTCGACCAGAAGAGCTCTATGTGGCCTCGCGTTATCGTCGTGTAAGATGAACTCGGGGCCCTTTGCACCCCGGAAAAGGCGAACATAGGACTCCAAGACCTCATCCCAATACCTCACACCAGTCACATAGCCTCTGTCAAAGACGTGGAGAGGTGTGCGGCCATCCAACATGATGCCTGCCCAGACCATTACATCGCCAACGCCATAATTGTAAATTTCGCGGACATTGGAGGATAGGTAGCGGGTCCTTGGCTCTGTCCATATGAAAGTACGGCGAGAATCTGTGTTTAGGTTAAAACGGGACTCGTCGGTATTAACGGTCGCCCATTGCTTCGTACTCCAATCACTATGCTGCCTGCACCATGCTACTCAGACTGTCCTGTCCGTAGATGTGAGAGGGGCGCAAACAACCGGTCTTCTGGCAAACAACCCTCTCTCATTCAGTCTTTTGGAAACAGTACCCTTGTTACAGGATTCCTGTGGCTGCATACAGGTCCCGAGAGAGCTGAGAAGCTGTAGCCTTTCTGTTACGCCTCGCTAAAATGGACAAATAGCAATCTTCTCTGGGCGTCGTGGCTCTTGGACGACCTTGCCCAGGCTTTCTCTCGATGGATCCAGTATCCTGGAACTGTTTCCATGGGTTATGAAGCTTGGAAATGTAGCATATCTGGACTTGCGATTGGTCTGCGTCTAGCCTCCCCACAATTCGCCACCTCATTCCATCATCTAAACATTGGTGGTTACTCATTTTTACTGTTCCGATGTGAATTTAACCGGTTGCTGCAAGATAACACCAAGAAAATCGCCTAGGTGTGCTAGCGATTGCAATTCGTCTTATCCTCCACACGCTTATAAGCCTGTTTTTCTGCTGGATCCGCCTACACACACGTGTACGCTAACGTATTTGCCTTACAAGATATGCATTTTTACCCACAAGCAGTGGTTTTTCCTTCAGTTCAGTTCTTTTCATGCAATTCGATAAAATATGCAAACTCTCTTAATTTATTTCACCAGTGTATGTAATGGGAACCTTAGTGACGAAACGGAATCTAGAAAAGGGCTGTTCTATTAATTAACATGAGTAAACTTAGTGTCAGAGTAACAGAGTATAAAGTCTGAAATCGGGGTGTCCAATATGTGAATGATCTAATATCTTGTTCACCGGCAAAAAAAATTTTTTTTGGAAATTTTTAATGAAAAGGGCGGAAAAATTAGATTCCGAAAATAGTGTCTTGCTTTATCTCTTGTTCAGTGTTTCACAGACGCGCATTAGACATTTTCTCGTAAAGGCTTGTAACGAATCCTCATTATTAATTTAACTTTAGTACTAAATAGAACACCTACATGTTTGAATACTCATTTATTAGCATAAATCTGTATGAGCCATTATTTGGCTCCGTAGCTGTCTTTTCGCTTGCCATACATCTCAAACCGAAACATTCTAACAATCTGCTAATTTTGTACCTTCTGAATAACTTATATCCCTGACGAATCATTTATTATTACTTTTTACTTTCATCACCACATGACAGCTTGAGAAATGACTCAGGTGGCGATATCCAAAACAGTATTTTTTTAAATGTTAACAAACTTCTTTAGATATGCAAAAAGTAGATTTTGCAACCGTTTGTTGATTTAACTGATTTGTTGATCTGATAGCCTTATGTTTATATGGGAATTTATTTCTTCAGAACTCATTTAAGTCTTAAGCATGTGCATGAAGCAGACATAAATCTAACTGCAAACTAATGTAATTTAGGTTTAATCTGTACGATAGAAGCAAGACAAAATTAGTCAATCATCGTATCTTTAATCGTCAGTCTCATGGTACTACATCATCAGTAGTGTATAAAGGAACGCTAGCTAAGGTTTATGATGATACCCACGTAGTTGAAAGCTTTCGGATACTGCAAACAAAATTAATTTTCCATTTAATGTAATTCGTGAAGAAAGTGGAAAAACCATAATAAATGAAAACAGTATAACAGAAGTTTTCCTTTTCAATGACAATGCCTCAATCATCAATCAACAGATGGCAAAATCTACGATGTGGTTCTAAATCCATAAAATATTGCTACTGATAGTGAAGAAAGTGCCAGAGAGGCTGAGAAAGAAAAAATTTTGATTGACAATTTAAGAATATTCATTGGTAAAGTTGTAAGATCTGTCTCTGCTACTCCACATAAACTAATTCTAGATCCTACAATGAACCTGGCGAATTCTCGCACAGGCGGGAGTAAATTACCAGCGCAGAAGAGTGAAAGGTAATTCTTTATTAAATCAAAGTTTAACAAAAAGGCACGATCTTCGTGCGTTACAAAACACCGTCAACTTGCGGTGGAAAACTTAAATGTAGAATGTACACTGCTGGCCACCCAAATTGCAACACCAAGAAAGACAAGAGATATCATAACAAAATTTATTTAGTAGATAACATGTTGACTATTGACGGCATTGATTCAAAGAGACTGGATGTGTTCTTGGGGTACAGCAGACCAAGCAGCTTCCACACGTTGCCAAAGTTGATCTAGTGTGGCAGCTTGGGATGCAATCTGGGTCAATCGTTCAGCAACCATGGACCACATGTTTTCTATCTGCGAAAGATCCGGAGAGTGAGCCAGCCAGGGAAGCAATTCAATCTGGCGATTGACGAAGAACTCTTGGACAATGGTGCCACGTGTGGTCGCGCATTTTTCTCTTGAAATATGGCTGTGGGCAAGCCCTGAAGGTAAGGAAGGAGAAATGGCTCCATCATCTCGGAGATGTAGCGCTGGCTGTTTAAAGTATCGGCAATGCGTACTAGAGGAGTGCGAGAGTGATATCCACTACCGCCTCATACCATAATACCCGGTGCAGGACCAGTGTGGCGGGGCATAACGCAGATGTTCAGCATCCTCTCTCCACGGTGTCTCCAGACTCGAATTCGACCATCGTGGTGTTGCAGATAGAAGCGTGACTCGTCAGTAAAGACAGTTTCATTCCATTCTGCCGTCCCCATCCTTCTTTCATCGCACCATTGGCGGCAGAGACGTCTTTGGTTCTGCGTCAAGGGTACACGAAGCAATGGACGTCTTGTGGACAGACCACTCTGCTGTAAACGGCGTCGAATGGTACGCGCAGACACTGGATAATGCGTTACAGACTGAATGTGCTGTGCTATGGTTCGTGATGTGACTGAGCGATCCCTCACTGCCATTCGCACAATGTTCCTGTCATCACGTGAAGTAGTGCACTGAAGTGGATGCAATTGAACACGTCGGTCCGTCGTACCCTCCTGCATCCAACGGTCACATATCCGTATTACAGTTGTTTGGTTTCGTCCAACACGACTACCGATTTCCCTGAAAGCTAATCCACACTCTCGGTAGGCCACTATCCTTCGAACTCGGATACTTGATCAAACGATGATCGCTGTTTACTACAAGGCATAATTGATCGTTTTTTTTTTTGAAAAAACCACAAGAAAAACACAATTGCCGAACTTGAAATTGTTGAAAACTGCAAGCCTTAAATAGCGCTTTGAAGTGGCGCCACAGGCGCGCGTGATGTGCGTCTGCGCTGAAATTCTAATCATTTGCATATCTCACCACCGCTAATCCATGTTGTAAATTTCATGTTATTTGCATGCTTCCTTCAGGGTGTTGCATTTACGGTGACCAGCAGTGTAATTGAAGTCGAATCTAAAACAGAATAGTGCTGGATTAGCACGTTAATTTACACCTAACAGGTTGACTCTCAAAAACCTAACAGGCGTAATGATAATACGAAATGGCCAAAGGGCTTACTAGCGTAACAGCGAGATAGCAACGAAACGTGCGCTGGCTAGCGGAAACACGCTCTGACTAAACTCAGAGATTTTCCCGTTTAAATATTCACTTCACTTAACTTTAAATTTATATCCTGGCGAGAAAATACAAGGGGAAGTTGAGAGGCTCAGGAAAGGTATCAAACTTAAAATAAATTTGTTATGCAAAATAAGGGAAACCCTACAAAGTCGCTGAACACTGGTAGTTCGAATCACAACGAACAGGCCAGCTGCAGGAGTGTTTTCATGGTTTTCATGGCCCATGTGTAATGTATATATGAACCAGTTTCCCTTAAAAAGGCATTCCTTTCCTTAGGCTTTGCTGAAAACATTTGTAGAGTCAAAAATATTGCATTGGAAATAAGGAAGCTTTACGTTTGGCTAAACTCTAACTCAGCGATTTTCAACCCTTTGACTACGGCGTACCATCTAAACAAAAATTACAAAAACTTTAGTACCATTTTAAAAGGATTATTTTAAAATTTCTTAACATTTCAATTTCTCAAATGTTTAAAATACATATACACTGGTGTCCAAAAGTTAAACATAAATTGTAAAATGCGAAAAACATGGAGTAAATATTCGTAAAATTATCCAAATTTCTTGCGGATATTAATTGGGTGAAGAAGAAACTTTGGGTTTACGCAAAACTTTTCAGTCGACTACGTCCTGCGCGAAACACCTGCGCATGTCGGAACGCAGAGAAACCGATTCACGCAGCATAGGCAATTCCCACAAGTTTCGGGCAACTGCTGTGCGAAAGAACGTTGTTAATCATCAAACAAGGTGATGGCACAAAGACGTCAATTGTAGATGTTTGCGAAAGGAAGAATCGTTGGAATGCTGGAATCCGGACGACCACAAACCGAAGTGTCGCGAATTCTGAATGTGAACCAGTCTGTGATCTCAAGACTGTGGCAGAGGTTTCAAAGAACGGGAGATGGTACCCGACGACCAGTATCAGGTCGACCAAGAGTCACAACCCCTCCCCAAGACCGATATCTGGTAATAAATGCTCGACGTCAGAGGGGCAGTACTGCCAGAGCAATGGGTTCGGCGCTCACAGTCGCCACAGGAATACGAATTTCGAGACAAACTGTTTACAGGAGACTCAATCATGCTGGCCTGTATGCCAGAAGACCAGCAGTTTGCATTCCCTTCACGTCTGCGCAGAAACGCGCTCGTTTGAACTGGAGATTGAAACATCAACATTGGAGTGTGGGAGAGTGGGCCAATGTGATGTTCAGTCACGAGTCCCGGTTTAATCTGAGTACTGATTCTCGTCGTATAACGATATGGAGGGAACGTGGAACACGTTTTGAACCAAGAAACATACAGGAAAGACATAATTTTCCATCAAGGGGAGTAATGGTATGGGCAGGCATCATGATGGACAGCCGCACAGACCTCCATTTCTTTGACACGAGTCAAAGATACAGAGACGAAGTTCTTGAGCCTTATGTTCGCTTGTTTCGAGGTGCTGTCGGTCCTGACTTCATATTCATGGATGATAATGCGCCATGTCACCGAGGGGGGCTGGTTGATGACTTCCTTGAAACGGAAAACATCCAGCGCATGTCGTGGCCTGCGAACTCCCCTGATTTAAATCTTATCGAGCATGTATGAGATATGCTCGGGAGACAAATTGCAGCCCTTTCGCACCCACCAAGCTCCGTTACAGAACTGAAGAGAACTCTTCAAGAAGCTTGGAACCGTTTGAGCCCACAACTCATTCATCATCTCATAGCAAGTATGGTAAATCGCTGTGCAGCGTGCCTGGCTGTCAGAGGTGACCACACGCCTTATTAAACTGCAGCATCAGCAATTTATTTAATGTATTCTTTAATTTTTTCTTTAAAATGTGAACCCTTGTTATTTTCAGTTTTCTTTCAAACTGCTACTTTGGATAATAAAATTAATTATTATCGTTCTTTTGATTTGCTTCCTTATTTTATAAGCATTTTACACTCGCATATCACGTTTCCCGCCATTTTGATTTATAGTTCCTTCTTTATTCACATAATTATCAATTATGCTTAACTTTTGGACACCAGTGTATATAGCTATTTGCACAGCCTACTGACTATTTGTATTAAATATCCACACATAAAAGATATTAGATTAAAAATTGGTTATCATTTTAACAATCAAAATTTAAGTTATAATGTCTTCATTCTGAATATACTGTGAAATTTGGGTCTGTTTGAGAGAGATCAATTTCTTTATATCTGGTCTTAAAACTGGTCTGGCTAAAACTAAGTGAAATTAGTTTTAACCGTAAATTAGGATCCACTTTTAATTTTGATCTGTATTTGTTTTTTAAATATAACATGGAAGACAATCCTTGTTCACACAAATAGGCTGTGCAAAAAGGGAATGAAAATTTAATAGCTGTATTTTAAATGCGTATGTTCTTTTTTTCGGTTCAGCCAAAAGTTCTCAAGTATGTTATTTTTGAAATCTTCAGTTAGAGTTCGATCACAGGAAATTTCTATCAATTGTTCTTTTTCTTCACGAGGTAAAATTTCAGGTACATTTGAACAAAATGGATTTCAAATCCAATTTTCTTTTTCATAATCCTCGAGAAAATACGTGTTGAAACTTTCTAAAAGTGGTAAAAAGCTTAAAATATTATTATCCAATTCTTTGATGACTAGCCCGAATCTTTTTATTACCTCTAATGGTAATCCAAAAATATCAGCTAAATATGCTAAACGCGCCAACCATAATTCCCCAAATAAACAATTTTGCAATTCAAATTTTGAATCACAGAGGAAAATTTTAATTTCTGAATTTCGATCAGAAAGACGATTTAAAACTTTCCCTCTGGATAACCGCCTTACTTCGGAATGTAACAAAGGCGTTTCATGTTCACTGTCCATCTCGTGGCATAAAATCGTAAATATCCTTGAATTTAGATCTCGGCTTTTAATAAAATTAACAATTTTCACAGCTTGATTCAAAACGATTTTCAGGTTTTTTTCGGCTACTAAAGCTTCACGATGAATGGAGCAGTGAGTAAATTTAGTTACAGGTACGACTTTCTTTATTTGAGAAATAACACCGGAATGTTTTCCTGTTAATTCCAGAGCTCCGTGACTGAAAACGGCAATCTACTTATTCCAAGGAATGCCATTCTCAGACATAAAATTGACAATTACTTTGATAATTTCATTTACAGTCGCTCTATCATGAAGATATCCACAAAATAAATAATCTTCGGCAATTCCGCAATCTTCTTCGAAAGGTATGTAAACTAATTATTGAACAAAGTTTGTTATATCCGTACTTTCATCCCATTGCTATGCGAAATACTCACTGCGTTTTATTTTTTGAATAAGTGTTTCCTTTATGGAATTTGCCATTTCATGAATTCGTCGACTTACTGTATCATTTGATAACGGAATATTATTAAGTTCATTAGCCCGCTTTTTCGTTGAATAATGTTAAGGATAGCTTTAGCTACTGGTAATATAAGATTTCCTCCATTAGTGTGAGCCTGCCCAGTGTTGGCAAATCGTAGGTTTATTAGGAAACTAGCTTCCAAAGCTTTTTCACTTGAAGTAACAAAACGTTTCATTACTTGTGTACTATTTCTGAACTCCGATAATTTCCCCTTAAAATATTCTTCAGATTTATCCTTTAAATTGGCATGCTTAGATTCAAGATGTCTTTTAAGAAACGATGGTTTCATACTTTGATTGAATAATAGTTCACCGCAAACAACACAATGAAGTTGAGGGTCCTCTTTCCCCTCCATTCCAAGTAAACCGAAATGATAAATAACTTTCTTTATATTTTCTATAAACAATTTTTCTTTTTTTCAATATTGTTGTTGTTGTTACTCATGCTCACTTGTCTGACAAAGTCAGCCCAAGCCCACGAGAATTCTCGTGTCAAGGAGCGCAAGATTTTGCCTGTCGTTGGCAACAGCCTTGAGCACCTAACAGGTAACAGTGCAATTTGGCTTAGTTCCGCCCTCAATTTTGATAGAGAGCACTCCGGGGGGACGGGTCCGAGGGTCTCCCACCCCTCTCTTCTTCCACCAAACCACATGAGAGGACTTTTGGCTTGCCGCATATTTGAAGTGCCGCCATGCCGCACCGACACTATACATTTCATTCACAAACATCCGTGCCTTCTCCGGGATTCGGACCCGAGCCCTTCGGCACGGGAGTCAGCGACGCTAACCACTATACCCGGTGGGCGGCTTTTTTCAATATTCTTAATGCTAGTAGATTGTCCTGGATCCATCAGTCTGTGAATCACCCCTTTTCAGGTTAGTCAATCTTAACCATTTCTCCATTTTGGAAATCTAGTTTTGTTCTGCTATTCTTTCGCAAATATTTAAATGCACAATATGCTACGAGTTCTTCAAAAACAAACGAAATATTCTCAAATTGAGTAGAAAAGGAAGGAATAAAAAAGAAGACAATATACCTTATATTATAAATAGCAAATCGATGTAAAAAAAGTATTCTAATTGTAAATAGAGCAATATGAGCCGGGAAATGGTGGCGACATAAAGTGTAGCCAGGTTAACAAATCGATTAACTCTAAAAGAATTAATGAGATACTATTATCTTTTTCTAGGAACTTATTTTTATTTCCTATTAAATAAAACATCCATTTCTATTACTTCTTTTAAAAACTTCATTTATGACAAATTTTTTTATGTCTATGGCTAAAAGAGTATGTGTGAAAATAAAAACGGAGTATTTTGTTAATGTCTATGAGAGGCTATTGACATTGTACAAAGCACAGAGCGCATAAATTTACGAGTGTTAGAGAAAATCTTAAACAGGATGTTGGGGTATTTAATTTTTGAATTTAATAGGTAAAAGTACTTTGTTTCTTTGCGCACCACCTATTTTTCTCTTGCGTACCACCAGTGGTACGCGTATCATCGATTGAGAATCGCTGCTCTTACTTAAAGAAATTTGAATATATACGAGACAGATTTTAATTATCTCTATTTGTAAAATTTATGTAAGAGCAAATGATTATGGCAAATAGTTAAGGGCAGAGTATCTGAAGAAATGAATGAAATATTTCGTTTACAATTAAAAAAAAAAAGAATCTGATCGCTCAGTGATAAATAGTCGTAATCTTAAATTTGCCTCAAATATTTATAGAGTTATTTGCAAGAGGCTATTTCTCTGCTTATGCATAAAATAATTCCTATGATTTCTTATTCTTCTAAATTTCAAATTAATTTTATTCTCCTGTCAGAAGTTCGCTGAATTTTTCGTCGAATTTATTGAAAAAACTTCATCAGTGAAAAAAGTGAAATTTTCATTAATTAAAATTCAAACGACATTGATTTCAACAATATTAAATTAAAGGGTGTTTTTACTTGCTTAAATATAGAGTCCATTTCTCTTTTAAGTAATATAATGGCCTACAACATGTAAAATTATAAAACAGCAGTAAAAATAACTCATTTAATCTTCTCAGCAAGATGAGACAATGAAGAAAGTAGTGCAAAACTTAGATGTTGCTGAAATGTCTGTATCAGGTTGAAAGAAGATAAAATATTCAATGTAAATTTTCACACGTTAGTTAAAAGATTAAAAATTGCGATCGGGTATTTCATAAACACAATTAAAAAATGCGAAACGAGATACAAGTAATAGAAAAAAGATAAAGCTTATGAAATGGCAACTATATTTTAACATAGTACATTAACAATACGTTAATTTTTACATACAAGTCAGCTAAACAAATACACAATCGCAATCAAACAGAGAGTAAAAAAAACACATTTAATATTTTACCAAGAAAAGGAAAGATTCGAATAACTCAACGAATTTTCACTGAATAAATTACCTACAGATATGACGAAGATGAACTGAAAGAAATCCATAATTACCATTATATTAAAAAACAAGTAAATAAATCAAATGGGGACAAAATTTTCAGTAGGTATTGCTAACTTTAGCACTAGGTGGCGCTCAAGACCCGCTATAATTTGGCTGTAAATTCACCATAAAGCTCATTAATAACAAAAAAATGTATTTTATTAAAAAGTATCTCTGTTTCTTAATAGTAATGCAGGATGGTATATTGTTGCATGCCATACCCGAAAGTTTTCTTCCTTTTAATAAAATTTTTAAGGTTTTATCTTAATTATTCGCAACATATAACTGATGGACATGCTATGCATAATACAAAAAAAAAAAAAAAAAAAAAATTCTTAAACAAACACTATCATCACGTGCAATTTTAAAGCTTTAAAATTCTTTTGAAATGTTTTCCCCCCAGCTATTGTACATGAACAAGCTTAATATGTGCGTTCAGCTCAATACTTCTCATCTTACAGTTTTATTGTAGTCTGCTATCAAAAATCTGTTTGTAAACTCCAGACTTCATTGATCCTTATTACCAGGCAATTTATACCTCTTCTTTTTTTAAAACTTATTGCATTTCGTGCAAGTTACTGCTCCCTATTTATAGTAATATTATCTCACAATCCTCATATATACTTAGCTCATGTGCATTGAATCTAAATGTATTCAAAGAATATAAACATATGCATAAATTTTTATTTTGATTTGCACTGAAAACTTCTGTGACGTTGTAAGATCTCGTTAGCCCAACTTGTCAGAAACTGGGGTAGTGTTTGTGGCTATGTGTACGCATACACAGAAACGTAAGAAGGGGTTAGAACCCTTTTTATTTTTGATCTTTAAAATCAGAGATACGTCTACTTGACGTTCACAAACTGCGCCAACCCGGCGGTTCAACTAAAAGTAAGGTAAAACTGAAAATAAGAAACTAGATGAACAAATATCAAACACTATCGACGAGGCTCTGAGATCCTAACTAACCGCGTTTTTAATTATCGCTGATATTCAGCAAGATTACTGATTTAACAATTGAGATCTAGCACTTCTGCAAAGCTAGGCACACAGGCCGATACGCGCTAATCTAAATTCTACCGAGCGATATCCCCAGTGTAGCTTGAAAGCAAGACCCTCACACTCTGGTTTCGTCTACTATTTAATTCAACTAGCTTCCGCTAAATTTGAATAAACTGCGCGTGATATTAAAGTTTACATACTCTGGCACGGGCATTTCTAGGGGGAAAATGAAGGCTAAACAGGAAAGGAATATTAACTTAAAATAAATGTTAATTAAAATAAATTTAAACCCTACATTTGTCCTTGCCAGAATTTTGAACACTTGGAAGCAGGTCCTAGAAACGACCTGTTGAAAAGTTTCAACATTCTAACCTAAAACTCAAGAGCCCATTTACATAAAACAAACTTTTGACTAAGAAATTTTACAATAATTCTTGTCGTTGCTTACAATTTCTTCGTACTGAATCCTCTCTACTGTCGTTCTTTATCATTGTCTTTTCTTCCTTCCAGGATCTGGAAGGAACAAGTATGAGTATATTGAAAATGCATTATGATTTACACTTTCTTAATACTCGGTAGCATTTTGCTTTTCGATGATTTTCTTTTTCTTATTTAACCGTTTATTTCACATTAATTCATTCTTCATGCAAACCTTAATTTAACTTGCTTTGCCCCGGTTCTCCACTTTATTTGTAGTGTCCAACGGAAATATTTCATGTTTTTGTATATCAACACTTTCCCTAACCACAATGATTTGTTAGAATTCGATCAACCAACTACGACACACCCTAGTCCATAGGTGGGGAACCTGCGGCCTCGAGGCCGCATGCGGCCTCCGCGAGGTTCTTGTGCGGCCCTTTGCCACCTAGTACAAAATGGTAGAGTTCGTTTCAAACAACTATTGTACATCAACGCCATGACAGTTGCGCGAAAAATCCCGCCAAAGACAGTCATATTGTAACATGACGTCAGAATACTAGTCTGAAACGGACTCTAACACGCATGAGCGAGGCTCTGGCCCACAGCTAGCAGCGCCAACTACCTTGTCTAAGAAGTAAACAAAACTCGGTTTCAGATCTCCCATTTGAGTGTCACACCTTGCTTTGGCTTCTCTGACTCGCATCTCTCAACGCTTCCCTGTTGCGATCTTCAGCAAACTGTAGTTAACAGTGCGTGCTTATAACAGGTACACGGTTTTATTGTATTTCTAGAAAGTACACACTTTGTTAAAGATATTATTTGATATTCGTTTTTTTATCCATCATGTCAAATAGTAAGAGAAGAAAATTAGGTGATGAAAACAGAACATTTAATGTAGAATGGGAGTTAGATTTTTTCTTTACTGCTGAGAAAGATAAAATGATGTGTTTGTTGTGCAATACAGTTTTAAATACTTTAAAAAAAGCGAATGCAAATAAACACTATTTGACTCATAAAGAACATAAATATTTCGCTTTAGAAGGTGAATCACGAAAAGCTGCACTTCAAAAGTTGAAAAATGAGAAGCATCATCAGCAGGCATCTTTTAGTGCCTTTGTAAATCAAAATTCCGCTGCAGTTGCTGTTACGTATAAAATAGCACATATACTTGGAAAAAGGGGCAAACCATTTAGTGACATTGAAATAATTAAAGAATGTATTGTTGAAGCAGTGAGTATGTTAGATCGAAGAAATGTCGACAAATACAAACAATTACCTCTTTCAAGAAGAACTATAACAGATCGACAGCACGAATTAGCGCAAAATGTAACAGAGCAACTTCATACAATTATACAAAATGAAGATGTTTATTTTTCAATTGCTTTAGATGAAAGCACTGATAAAACAGATTCGGCACAAATTTTATATTTTATTCGTGCTATAATTAAAGATTTTCAATGTTACGAAGAACTACTTGCGTTGGGTACACTAACTGGAAGAACTCGCGGAGCCGATATTTTCGAAAACTTCAAAGAAGTATGTAATAAATTACAATTGAATGTCAGTAATTTAGTCAGTGTCTGCACCGATGGCGCACCTTCCATGAGAGGCAAAAAAGAAGGATTCGTTGCTTTGTTAAAAAAGGAAAACTTAAACTTGAAAAAATTGATATCATTTCACTGCATTTTGCATCAGCAAAATCTTTGCGCAAAATCTACCATTTTGCAAGACACTCTGGATAGAACCATTGCCATTGTCAACTATATTCGCGTAAATAGAATGCGTCATCGTGAATTTCGGCAGATGCTCTCTTTAGATGAGGAAACGTATAGTGTTGACCTACCATACTACTGCAAGGTTCGCTGGCTATCAACAGGTCAGGTTTTGATAAAAGTTTTGTCTTTACGACGACAAATTTTAAACTTTTATAAAGAACAAGGAAAACAATGTGATCTATCAGATGAAGTATTTCTCAGAAACCTTGCATTTTTGTCTGATATGATGACAAAACAAAACAATTTAAATATTTGCCTGCAAGGTGAAACGAGGTATATTTATGAAATGTGGCAAAAGATCCAAGTGTTTAGAAAAAAATTATCATTTTTCAAAACATTGCTTTGTCGATCGGAAATATCTGCACAACACTTCCCGGAGCTAGCTAAAATGTTAAATGAGCAGAACTGTGAAAATAAAATATTCGATGAATATGTAGGTGTCTTGGATTGTTTAATAGAAGAGTATACTAATAGATTTTCTGATTTTGACGAGCACACTCCTGCTATGAAACTGGCATTTGAACCACATTTAATAGATATATCCGAGGCTCCTGCAGAACTACAAATGGAGTTAATTGATTTAGGGGAAGATAGTATCATCAAATCCCTTTTTAACGCTAAAAAGGATCCCATAGAAATCTGGAAAAATGCTGTTGAATATCCATGCCTTCGAGAACATGCTCGCCGTTTACTTTCCTGCTTCGGAAGTACCTACTGTTGCGAGACAACATTTTCTCTCATGTCAAAAATAAAAAGAAATTTAAGAACGCAAATTACAGATGCACATTTAGAGGATCAATTAAAGCTGTGTGTTACGAAGCTTGATCCAAATATACAATTACTGTCAAACCAAAAACAAAGCCAAATAAGTCACTAACTTAGTGAATAAAAAAATATTTTTTATTGTATTTTTTTATAATATTTTTATATTATTTTATATGTATATTATATTTAAAATTTTGTAGTATTATATTTTATTTTTTCTATATAATGCAATAAATTGTTAAATCTATAGAAAAACTATAATAATTTCACAAAAGTCACTTTCTTAGGTCAATCAGCTGATGCGGCCTCTTTTATTGCTGCCTAATTTAAATGTGGCCTCTAATGATAAAAAGGTTCCCCACCTCTGCCCTAGTCCATCATACTACTCGTAAATCTCGATGAGCTATATTTAATGTTCTTAAATTCAAGTGTGGGTGGAGAACCCTAAAAACCGCATTCATTCTAAATTTCCCTTATTCAACTTTTCACATGCAGGTTTTCGCTCCAACGCATGATTTTATCTTTGGGTAGCGTTTAATGTTTTACTAAAAAATGCTAAAGGATGCCCTTTCTGCATGAGCACCGCACCTATGGCATAGTCCGAAGTGTCGTCTGCAATTTCTAAATTTTCCTCACCTTCCGGGAATTTCAAAACAGGGGCATTGATGAGCGCTTCTTTTAACTTTTCAAAAGCTGTATTCGCCTCTGCTGTCCATGTAAACTTACTTTTCTTTCTTTTAAGTACTAACAACGGTTCTACAATATTAGCGAAATCCTTTATGAATGATCGATAATAAGAGCATAACCCAAGGAAAGAAGACAGTTTCTTTGCGGTTTTAGGAGGGGGGAAACTTTTGATAGCCTTTATCTTTGAATCTTGGGTTTCTATGCTCTTTTGCGAAATTTTATATCCTAAGTATTTAAGTTCTTTTGTCGCGAACTTGCATTTTGATGCGTTAATTGTTAGACCGGCCTCTTTTAATAACGAAAAAACTTCCTGCAAGTCGTTAATATGCTGCTCCAACGAACTACTTGTTATGATCATATCATCTAAATAAATTAAAGTCGATTTTCCTAGGACAGTTGTTAGAAAAATGTCCATAGCTCTCTGAAATGTCGACGGGGCCCCACACAGCCCAAAAGACATGCGTAAAAATGCATAAGTGCCTGATTTTGTGATAAACGCGGTTTTATGTATATCTTCCGGTTTCATAGCTATCTGATAGTAACCTGATGTTAAATCCAAAGTATTCATATAGTATCTCGTAGATTGAATCTTTCTAATTATTTCCTCAATCACCGGCAGAGGGTAAACCGGGAACTTTGTAATGCTATTTAATTTTCTATAATCAATAGCAAACCTCCAAGCTTTTTTATCAGAGGGCGGGAAATCATTCTTTTTCCTATATAGTACCACTGGGCTTGCGTAATCACTGTTTATCGGCGAAATAATCTGATTTTGCAGCAACAATTTGACAATTTCCCGGACGTTCTGGAAACAAATTTGAAAAAGTACTCACCACCTGCTGAATAGCTTGGCTTTCTTCTAGAGTCAAATGGCTTAAATCCAATTTAGGTTCCTTTACCGGCTCCACCACCCGTCGTTGCATCTCCAGCGTAATTGCATTTTCCTGAAAATCCAATCTGGCTTTCACGGACTTCAAGAAATCCATTCCCAAAATCACTGGGTTCTGTAAATTTTTCACCACGAAAAATAATATTTTAAGGTTTTCTTCCTTTATCTGCAGTTTTAATGATAATTTTCCGACACATTGACATGTTTTTCCTTGGGCGGCTATAATTTCAATGTTTCTATTTTTAAATAAACGTAGTCTACGAAAGTTGTCATTGTAGAATTTGTAGCTTAAGAAGTTTCCTTGCGCTCCTGTATCCATGAGCGCTTCTACCGGGACTTCGCCGACCAGGACTTGGATGACTGGTAACTGAGAATGTTTTATCACAACCGTGTTTAGGTATCTTCTTGAGGGATTTTGCGAAATTTCAGGAGTCTGGACCCTCGCTTTTACAGGCTCCTCTAATCGTTTAAAGCTTTCTTCTGACCTTCAGTCTTCTGGGTACGCGAACGGTTTTTTTCGAATTTCTTCTTTGAGCTTTGACCTTCGTTCTTCGGTGAATTGGCTCGATAGCTCTTTCCTCCATAAGAGTATTTCGTCTTATCGCCCGCTTGGCTTGAGAACTGTTTTCGGGAACCTTGAAGATAGGTTGCCCCTCTAGATTTTTCCGCTATTCGTCGGTTTTGGAACTTGGATTTCGGATTTCCATAAAGTCTTGGACAGCAGGTAGTAATCTGGGTAAGATTATTTCAATTACTTCATTATCGGGTTTCTTCCCATACAGCATATTTACCAGCTTGATTTTTCGGAAAATGAACTCTGTTAACTCTTCGACGTTTCGCTGATAAAAACTGTTAAGTTCAGCTTCCAGCTTTGCTCGGTCTTTCACTATGGAAAATGCTTTTAACAACGATTCTTTAAAATTTTCAAACGTGTATATTTGATCCCCAAATTCTCCAAATAAAACTTTTCCAATGTTTTTCCACCATAATGCGGCCTGTCCTCTTAACGCAGAAGTGGCGATGGCAACCTTTTGCCTTTCGGGCACAGGATACAGTTGGAAATGGCTTTCCAGGCCTTCTAGAAATATCGCTACAGAATTTTTTCCGTCAATATTGACGGTTGGCTTGATAGATGCCCTCATAGTTTGGATTAAATATCCAAACCCTTCCAAGCGGTTAGCCATAACTTGCTCTTGAAATTCTACAGGAGCTTCCACCAAATTATCGGCCATTGGAGTTCGTGAGATTTTCGGGCGCCAAATGTAAGATGTCGTTAGCCCAACTTGTCAGAAACTGGGGTAATGTTTGTGGCTATGTGTACGTATACACAGAAACGTAAGAAGGGGTTAGAACCCTTTTTATTTTTGATCTTTAAAATCAGAGATACGTCTACTTGACATTCACAAACTGCAGTAGTCACAACTTGTAGTCTGCTATCAAAAATCTGTTTGTAAACTCCAGACTTCATTGATCCTTATTACCAGGCAATTTATACCTCTTCTTTTTTTAAAACTTATTGCATTTCGTGCAAGTTACTGCTCCCTATTTATAGTAATATTATCTCACAATCCTCATATATACTTAGCTCATGTGCATTGAATCTAAATGTATTCAAAGAATATAAACATATGCATAAATTTTTATTTTGATTTGCACTGAAAACTTCTGTGACGTTGTAAGATCTCGTTAGCCCAACTTGTCAGAAACTGGGGTAGTGTTTGTGGCTATGTGTACGCATACACAGAAACGTAAGAAGGGGTTAGAACCCTTTTTATTTTTGATCTTTAAAATCAGAGATACGTCTACTTGACGTTCACAAACTGCGCCAACCCGGCGGTTCAACTAAAAGTAAGGTAAAACTGAAAATAAGAAACTAGATGAACAAATATCAAACACTATCGACGAGGCTCTGAGATCCTAACTAACCGCATTTTTAATTATCGCTGATATTCAGCAAGATCAGATTTAACAGTTGAAATCTAGCACTTCTGCAAAGCTAGGCACACAGGCCGATACGCGCTGATCTAAATTCTTCCGAGTGGTATCTCCAGCGTAGCTTGAAAGCAAGGCCCTCACACTCTGGTTTCGTCTATTATTTAATTCAACTAGCTTCCGCTAAATTTGAATAAACTGCGCGTGCTATTAAAATTTACATACTCTGGCACGGGCATTTCTAGGGGGAAAATGAAGGCCAAGCAGGAGAGGAATATTAACTTAAAATAAATGTTAGTTAAAATAAATATAAACCTTACAACGTATATTTAGTTTACGTTCAGATACTGCATGCTAAGTGTACATTCAGGATGTTGAAACCTCAGACAGTGTGTATGCCTGTAGTTTATGAGCACTGAATTTATTGCATTATTTATTACGTTTCTTAAATTAGATATTTTTTCATTTTCATGTCATAGAAACGTGTATTTCTATCGCAGTGGAGATAATCTCAATTTTCTACATAAATGATATTATAATCTACTATATATACACCGAAGAGCCGTTAAAGACATTAGAGAAGGAAAGTCTAAGGAAATGAATTTTCCTTGGTCTTTAAAAATAAAGAACTGCATTCCACCTATGAGGACATAACCTTGCTCGGAATTAAACACGAAAAACTTAAATCTGTTTACTAAAATAGGAGCTCAAAGCGATATCACAGTACCAGCAAGAACAGACATTTTACTTCTTGGATCCATAGATGAAAACTGAAATTTCTGGTGGGGCATAATGGAATATCTTAACAAATGTAACAGCCCGAAAGGAATACTAATAGCCGCGGCATCCGTCAACCTATGGAGGACTGTCATCCCGATGAGAGTTGCCAATGTAAATAATAATGTGAAAATCTTTAGGAAAGACGATGTGGTTACAGCATGTACTCCAGTTAGCTGCGTTATACAAACTGATAGTCCGCCAATCTCTGTGTCTTTGGAGAGCCTTAGTAACGGGGTTACTGCAAAATGCACAACTAAGCGCAGTGCTGCTGAAAGTTTCATTAAAAAATTTAAAGGTGTTTTCTCCCTCATATCTTCGGTTCAGGCGTGGGTGTCGCTGAAATGGGTACCCGCGAATATCTTCGCTATCCCGGAATAGCAGTGTTTGATATTTTCGAACGTTTAGAGTTCCTAATACTCCACAAGTTGATCAATCGTAGAACACTATACACGGAGATAGAAAAGAAAAACAAAGTTTTTCTGCAAAGATAAGCAAACCAATGAGATCCAAATGCTAGTTTTTCTACGCCAATCCGGCGGAGAGAATCTGTAGGAAAAGTGCAAGAACCAACTGATAAGCAGGGAAGAAGAAATGCCATTATGCCGTTAACTGTGCCTTACAATTAATCATTAAGTCGGGTAGTGAAATAATATAGTTATTTTGATAAAATGATTATCCATATAAAAGAAAAGTAAACAAATGCATGCTAGTGATGATATTATTGTACATTGTTACGAAATTACATAAAAAAATTACAGCAAATAAAAATAAAAAGATTAGGGATAAATAGTTATTGATCCAAATGTCTGAGTATCGCCCTGAACGCTTCTTGCTGCACAGGGCATTAATATCGTACCAAAGCACAGGAATTGTGCTATTCTGCACATTAGCGATTTTTTCGTAAAACGTTTTAGCCAATATGGCCAGATATACTTGAATTTCTTTAATGTTGAGTTCACGATGAATTGCCGTGTTTCGAATGAACCATCGACAGTTCACCGCCTCTCTTAATACAAGATTTTGCGCAACTTTAAGTCTATTAATCGATGTTTTGCAGGCATAGCCCCAGACTGGACAGGCGTAGGTTAGGACCAATTATCAAGAATAACTCCGAGGTATCGGGCTTGCTTCGTCCAGGGGATAGTCACATCATACATCTTTATTGTGATATGACCTGAGTCATATCACATGCTTTTCTGGTGAAGAGGATGGCACATTGATTTGTATCTTCCATGATACTAGCCAGGATTCCAGTGCATGGATGTGATTCTGTAGTGCTTGTAGAACTGAGCCATAAGATGCACTTTGGGTGAGGATTGCCGTATCGTCAGCATACATTGCTAACGTGGTGTGTTGTGTATGTGGAATGTCGTTCGTGTATAAGTTAAAGAGTAAGGGGCCGAGAAAGGACCCCTGGGGGACCCCGGTCTTGATGAGTCTAGGTGTGGAGGTAGAGTGATTGACACAAGCGACAAACTGTCTGTTTGTGAGGTATGATTTAATGATGTTAGTGATGTAGCCTGGGAAACCCAGGGTGTGGATCTTGTATAGTAGGCCCTCCAGCCATACTCTGTCGAAGGCCTTTGACACATCCAGTAGCACGGTACCTGTAATCAGCTTGTCTTGAATACCAGAGGAGATCAGTTCCATGACCCTGTATAACTACGGAACCCATATTGATCCGCAGGAATGATGGAATGTTCTTCTGTGAACTGAAGGAGGTGCTGAAAAATGATGTACTCCGCGATCTTGCTGAGGCTTGATAGAAGGCTTACCGGTCGGTAAGATGCTGTTTCTTCAGGTGGTTTGCCCGGTTTTATTAGCGGCGAGATGATTGCTATCTTCCAGCTTGACGGGATGTGGCAAAGGGAAAGGATGGAATTTATAATCTTGACAAGTTTGAAGAGCAGGGTTTTTCCCATTGTCTTGATCATCTTGTTTGATATTTTGTCAAGGCCTGGACGTTTTCTTTATTTTAGTTTCATTATATATTTAAAGATCTCCGAAGGAATGACAGGAGGGATGTTGTTTGCGTTTGGTTGTGGAATAACATTTGTGAGCGTTTGTGAGACTAGAGCTTCTGTTGAAGGGTGTGAGATGTTGTTTATGATGAACTGAGAAGCGTAGTGATCGACTAGCGACTCAGTTTTCTCCAGTTCGGTGTAGGCAAATCCATTCTGGCCTTTTAAGGGCGGAATGTTGGTGTGGCATCTTTGCAAGGATGATACTGCTTTCCATACTGAATTATCATCTCCTGAGAGTGATGACAAATGTTTGGCCCAGTTCGTCTTTGTGTGTGAACGAGTAAGGATCCTGATCTGTTGGTTTAGCTAATTTAACAGAGTTTTATCCGGGGAGTAGCGTGAACGCTGCCATTGCTTTCTCGCAGCATTTCTTCTTCTGATGACACCTCTGATTTCCTTAGAATATTTTGGCTTGGCTGCTTTCACCTCTTTACTGTTCAATCTGAGCGCTTCCAGCAACTCAGCAGTAAAGTTTTGGACTAAGGCGTCTAACTCATTGCCTGTATGTAGTGTTGGGATGAGGAGTGGAGTGTTGTTCAAGGCTTTGGTATAACCAGACCAGTTAGTAATAAAGGCCTTCTTAAGTGGTGTGTTATGTCCAGTGCCATCAAGCTGCAATATAACTGAATTATCATCCGAGGTGAGTTCCCCAAGGCTCTCAATATGTTTCGAGGCACAGCTCCAAATCATAAAGAAATCCAGACTTGTAGCTGATATAGGTCCATAACGTTTTGGGGTTTGTGGAGCTGCAATTGTAAAACCGGCCGAATTGGCAAAACGTAGAATTACATTTCCAAGGAAGGTGTTAGTGTTGCGGTTTCACTCGCGGTGTTGTGCATTAAAGGCTCCACCTATAACTATGTTATTGTTGAGTCTAGCAAGAGCTTGAAATTCGCTCAAAATGCTTACATGTGATCTACTGCTGGATGGTATATAGGTGGAGATAACAGTGAGTGGTCGTGTGGTGAGTGGTGTGATGGTGATAGCTAGGGCCTCTATGGCTGAAAGCTGTGGTAGTGATGTGGTAGTGTGTGTAGTGGGCAATGGAGCGCTTAATTAGTATAATTAGTATAAGAAGTCCTCCCCCCGGACATTGACTTGTTCTTGGCCGATCTTGGCGATATAGTTGGTAATTGCTGACATTAACTGAAACCCCTGGCCTCAGCTTGTGTTCTTGGAGGAGAAAAAAATCGGGATTGTACTCATTTACAAAAATTGTAAATTCATCCATTCTGTGGAATAAACCATTTGCGTTCCATGTGACTATTAAGAGTTCACTATTCATGACTTACTTGAGTAGAGAACCCGTGAATTTCTTCTAATATTTGATATAAGATAAACATTTTGTCTAACATATCATTGCATTCTTTAAGTGCATTAAGTTTGCTTTTAAAGGCCTTAATGAGACGAGGGACATTAAGCCCCGACTCTCTTTGAAACTGATTCATGACTTTAAACAACTCCAAGAAGCCTGATTGCTCATTCTTATTGGTATTGTGAGCTGGGATATTACTATTTTTGCTAATATTAGGGATTGCAGCGTCAGCAGGTATTTGTACTGGTAATTTGAGATTGTTGTCAACTGAAACTGGTACTGCGGGGGCAGAGGGTTTAACAATTTGGGCGAAACTGACGCCTGGTTTGATTATTGAATTTTTCTGCACATTTACTGCATTCTTTTTTTATAAGATGGAAATTTCGGGCACCCCCTAAAGGATGCTGTGTTGAGGCCCAGAGCAGTTCGCGCATTTAGGTGTATCCAAAGTCCCCTGGTGATCACAATTGCTTGTGCGGTGGAACCCGGCACATTTCACACATCTTGGTGCGACAAAACAATTTTCGGAAGAATGGTGCCACTTTTGGCAATTGTGACAATGGGGGACTTGGTTCTTAGCAACATACTTTTCAACTTTGATATGAAATAACATCAAATATTCTACATCATAAATTTTATCAAAGTTCTCCTCCGGAATTATCTGTGCTTGAAATAAGGGCATCGGGGCTTTTCTTTTATATTTGGTCAGCTGGACCACTTTATGCACCGTGTAGCCTAATTCCTCTAACGATTTTTGAATGATTTGGACATCAGAATCTATCGGGAGCCCTCTCAACAGAATTTTAACAGGCTTTTTATGCCTGGGGTTAAAAACGTAATGCTCAATATGATGGTCTAGGAAATAAGTACTTAATGCTCGGTGACCATCCGGCGAAGCCGGCTCAACTTTCAAAAATTCGCCACTAAGGCGACCATAGAATTTTCTTTCTGGCAATTTCTTAGCCTTCACTTAAGAAATCATAATAATTTTTACCCTGTGGGGGCCTAACCATAATCGGAGGAGCCTTTGACTGGGCCGGCTGCTGCTGCATACCTACGCCTGTCTGAGCATTATTATCAGTTTGCATATTAGATACATTATCATTATTAGCACTAGCATTCATGACAGAATTATCACTAGATACACTTTGACTAGTACTATTAGAATTATTACAGATTCCAACATTATCAATTGAATTAATATTATTAACACTTTCATTAATACATTTATCCTGTACATCTAATTTTGCAAATCTATTTTGCAGAGCTAGCTGTGACTTGTTCTTAACAACTTTCATACCTTTAGCCGTTGTAACGGGCTTCTTAAATCCTGCATTATTTTCCTCAACAGAGCTATCGCTATCATTGACTATACGTTTACGTTTATGACAAATACTAGGATTAACAATATTATTAGACTGATCCCTGCTTAACAGAAGGAAATCGCACTTACCTTTTAACATAGCAGAGCATTCCTCCAGCTTAGTAAGCCGTTTGGTATTATCCATGCGGAATTTGGATTCACATTCCAGAATTTCATTATTATCCGGCAGGTTGAAATGCTGCGAGACTAATCCAAAGTTGTCTCTTAGCGCGGTAGCATACGTATCAATTCGTAAGGAGATAATATTTAAATTTACCATAAGCGAGTTAACACGCGCTAAACAACATATCACACGGAGAGAAATCCAGCGCTAACAATTGATCCAGGTAGTTATCGTCGAAAACCTTATTATGTAGGAATTGCACGATATCAGGAACATCTTTCACCATAATTTTTGTAAGTGATCCATTATCCAGACTATTTCTTCATCCATAGCTTCGCAAAGGTCAGTCCACGTTGTAGGCTTAGCTGCGCCATTTTCGCATACATCGGTAGAAACGGTATCCATAGATGGTAATTTTTCCATAATTTCGTCAAAAACACACACTAACTATGCACAAGCAAATCACTCAAACACAGTTGAAAAGGATTTTCCGCAAAAAAGCAAAAAGTAAGCAATATCATCCGACATTGTTAATTGTTAGGGTAAAACTTTGTCAACCAACTCTTCGAAAGATAATATCGAAAATTTTCTGCATATCTTCTGACATAGGTCGAATGCGTTTGGCCCAGCATAAAATTGGTAGGGGAGATCACACACCAATTAAGCAGCATCCAAGACGTCTACCGATTGCTAAAGGAGAGGAGGTAGGAAACCTTCTAAAGGAGATGCAGGAAAGCGATGTTATGGAGCCTTCAGCAAGTCCTTGGGCCTTCCCTGTGGTCCTGGTCCGAGAGAAAGGTGGCTCGACTAGATTTTAAGCTGATTATCGTCAGTTGAACGAGGTCGAGATAGACAGTTACACTTCCTATAAATAAAATTCTTCTTTGTGAACAGTATATTTGGTAAATATATTGTCAATTTATTTCCTTTTATATGCATATTTTGTATGACGGGATATTTTGTAGTTGATGTTACAGATAAAAATCAGAGGTTATTTTTGGATTCAGAGGCCAAACATTAGTCAAAAACAAGTGAAAGATTTAATACAACGAAGTTGCCGTTTTTCAGTGTCATCTGTTATCAGTATTATTAAGAAATATACGTAGCTATTTAGAATTATTGGCATTTAAGTAT
>KK121674.1:0-10781 GCA_000611955.2 Stegodyphus mimosarum | reverse complement strand
TCCCTACAAATTTTGCTGTGTCTTATGTTACTAGAAATAATGCTTTAATTTGTGCTGAGTTAATATAAATCGCTTAATATGGGACACCCCCCCTCGAAAAAAAAGCATGAATTGGAAAACAAATGTAAAAAAAAATTAGTTTCTTTTCTCCCAAAAGTTGTACATTTTCTAACGAAGTGAACTCTAGCGGAAGCATTGCTGTTTTGGAAAAACGTAAGCAATCTTCCCTCCTCATTCGAAAATTCTGGCTGTTATATAACTATTTTAATAACAGATATAATTATGATAAATTAAATAACTTTCTATGCCATTTAAAATTCATGCAGTATGTGCAATTGTGTATTTAAATATAGTTATATAAATTGAAAATTTTTGTAAGTCGCAAATTTGTTTAATTATTAATTACTTGCGGTTATGAACTGTACTCCAAACATTAAATTCGTTTGCAATAATCTTAATTTTATTTAACTATACTACTCAGACATATTATGGTATAGATAGTTAATGCTTCTAAGTTGCGCAGCTAGAGGAAATAATTTTCTTAACAAAATTATTTCTTCAGTGTACAATATTAATGAGAAGACAGTTATTTTAATTCTTATTTGAAGTTTTTCTTCGAAGGGCTTCGAAGTTTTTCTTCGAAGGCTATCATTTAAGTATAAAAAGTAATTTTATACTTAAATGATAATCTCAATGACGTAAAAGTAAATTAATAAAAAATAATAGACGACAATCATTTTCTTCATAAAATATCATTATTGTTTCGAGCTATATATCCACATATTCGAATAATATTTATCAAGGGGAAAATATATGTTCCATTTTATGTTTTAAAAACAAATTAAATAGAAGAAATTCTCTTATGGTGACCATCTTTCTTAGAAGAACATCTTATAAAAGTGAACGATATTTCTGAGGACGGCAAGTATTTTTGCTTAAAAGATCAAAATTGTCTGCAATAAAAGATCGTCGTTTTAAAAAAGACTCATAGTATTTAATGCATTCAAATTTCACAAAGATAAAATAGTTAAATAATACTAATAAAATAATTCAATTTTATATTGAAATTAATGAATTCCAATAAATCGTATGAATGAAGAGAGAAAAACTCTAAATCCCTCACAGTATTCAATAGAACAGTGATTCTCAACCTTTTTTTTTATCGCGGCACACTTTTAACGATTTCAGAATTTGGCAGCACACAAAGAAAAATATAAGTTTAAAAGTTGTTTACTTACCTATAATACACTGTGTCAAATAGTTTATGATAATAATTTTGAATGTAAAATAAAATAATATGTACTACAAAAACAGCAGTACGTACATTAAGAGATTAATTACAAGTTAATAATAAAAATACTTTTAATCGGCTGAAAAATAAGGAAAATATCGCAGTATAAACAACTGCTTGTATTGCAATTTGTCAGATTCGCCCGAACAGATCCCATTCAATTCGAATGTTTCGCAGATCGCACGTTTTCGTCTGTATAAGCAAGAATTATTATGGCTGCAGTAAAAGACCTCCAGCAGTAAAGACCAATGGAATCATTCGTACGAAAAGTCCCTATTCGGACGAAGAAAATTATTATGAAAAAACGCTTCCAAAGGACGGGCAGCTTGACACGTGTGAGCCGACTTGAGGCATAAAAATCAGTTTATGATTCGAAGAAAGAACGCGTTACAAAACAAGTAATTAAAATTTTTTATGGATTTAAATACCTATTCTGTTAAAATAATCTGTACGTTTTCTTTCTAAAATATATTATTTAATAATTTTAACATATTCTTATATATAAGTACCTTTTTTTAATTTAAATTTTACTCATTTCTTTAATTTAAACTTAGTCGTGTACCGTATACTAGGATTAAAATCATCATAATTTTTACTGTATACATTTCTAAAATTTGGCGGCACACAAAAGTGCCGCGGCACAGTGGTTGAGAATCACTGGCCTGGAACATAAAAAGCGCAAAATCGCATTCTGTAGCTTAGCAGTCGCTAAGCTACAGAATGCGCTATATCTACAAAGAATATATTCGCTATATCTACAAAGAATATATTCGCTATATCTACAAAGAATATATTCGCTATATCTACAAAGAATATATTCGCTATATCTACATATTCGCTATATCTACAAAGAATATATTCTGTAGCTAGCAGTCGCTAAGCTGCAGAATATATTCTTTGTAGATATAGCATTATCCATTTCTATTTGCATTCAAATTATTGTTTTAAATTAAAAATCTTACTTATATTGAGATAAAAACTGTGGAATGAATCTATCATACGATAAGTTTCAAATACTGTTTTCACAGTTTTTCTTATGGTGTTATGAATTTACTCTTCTGTGTAATATCATTAAAAGGCTAAGTTTAAATATTATACGTCTATTTGTAGTCCCTTATAGTGTCTTACGTTTTGGTGGCTAATAAATTTGCATTTTCGGTTACACCGAGTCTCCCTCCAAGACATTCTGTTTCTTAGTTAGCTTTTAGTTATTTCTAAAGGAAAACTGCAAAAAATATTGCATACATTCTTATGCATTTATTTCATTATGCATCATACTTTGTAAATAACATAATTATTTACAATCTTTTCAAGAATTACGATTAAGAGTAATAATTTAAGTAATCTGGTTTTAGGTGTATTATAAATGTATTTTGAATGCATTACGTGGAATATTTTAAGACATATATAAAAGAGAATTTCTGAAATTCTTAAATAGTAGAGAAAACTTATTAGCTAGAAATTCAAAATGTCAAAGAATCCTAAATTATCGAAAATTCATAAATTTTTCATATTAAATAGGCTTTTAAATGGGTTTTTGTTTAATTACTAAATCAAAACACTAGATAATGTATTTAAATAAAAGCAATACAAGTCGAGAACATTCCATCAATTAACAGTGCAAAAGAAATATTTATTTTTCAAACATATTATGTAGTTCAGAAAATGCAGGAGATGCTTCCTTAAAAAATAAAAGTTAACGATTTATTTATATAAAACACGTAACTTCAGTTTTCTAGTACGCACAGCATTTTACTTTTGCATTACTTAATACAAACAGAGTTTCAAGCTTCACAAGTGCTGAATTTCATTATGAATGATTTTACACTCATGAATAAAATTCCTGAACACTAATAATTTTAATTGGGCTGAAATTCCGAGGAACAGAATGGCTGAGGCATGGGTTTTTGTCAGTTTTCTCCATGTATAATGTGAATACGATCCAGTTTCTATTAGAGAATCTTCCACGAAGCTATCCCATTCCTTAGGCAGTTAACCCTGCTAATTCCTTAGGCAGATGCTTTTACCATAATCAAATAGCCTAACCTAAACTTTTTGATTTTGTTTTTAAAGACTTTCGCGCAAAATGTTATTCCATTATGGCTGATGAAGTCACTTCAAATAATGCGGAAACTTTATCATTGTGTATAAGATTTGTCAACAGTAAAAAAAAAATGTTAGAGAATAATTCTTAGAATTTCTCAGACTAGATAGGATTACAGGAGAAATTATTTCATCCTCTACAATGTCAATAATTTAAAAATTCTGGTTAGATGCTAACAACATTAGAGGTCAGTGTTATGATGGAGCAGGTAACATGTCATCAAAAAAAGTTGGAGTTCAAGCTTTGCATTAAAGCTTTCGCTCCAAACGCAATCTATGCGAATTGCACTTCTTATTGCCTGAATCTTGTAATCATACACTCATGTAAAATTCCTGAAATTCACAATATGCTGAACCAACTGAATTTTTTTAATACAGTCCTGAAAGAAATGATATTCTTATTCAAATTGAGAATCAGAAAGCAACATATGATTTTGGTCGACGAAAAAATAATATTACATCTTTGCCGGACAAGACGGGCCATGCGGCATAAGGCGTAGCAGCATTTTTATCAGAGCTTTATTGATATCATAGAAGGCCTATGGCACATTGCGTACTCCGTAATCAATGGAGTGCGCAATGCAAGCAAGTCGCTATGGTTCTGCGGAATTCAATCATTTCATCTGCTTTCATAGCGTGAATTTTTTTACCCTCTCAGTCGACTTCGGCTTGGCCATTATTAAGGCCAGGAAGTGTTGGTCACTTTATTGTGGAAGCACCTAATGGGTCGGCCACCTTTATCTCCTATGAAAGGACGGGCAATCACAACCATGCCTTCTCCGGCATTCGAATCCGGGCCTTTTGGTATCGCAGTCGTTTGGTCTATTCTAACCTCCATGGTTTCTCCTAACCACTTAAGCGTCCGAGCGCCGGCTTGAAATTGAAGAAGAGAGTTTTGAGAGTATTTTTGATGATGCTATGGAAATGTGCGAAAGATTAGATGTAGAGCTTAAGAGTAAGTTTTGAGAATTACGAATGCTGCCTTTTGACAATAGATGGCGCTGACCGTTGCCCTGGATTTCTGACGTCAGAATTATGTGTTGCTATCTTTGGCGAAGTTTTCGCTCATGTTAAAATACAAACTCTTGGCGCCATATTTTTATTATGAATTTGTGCAACGTAACAAAATATTTGCAAGTAAAACAAACGTGACAGTATAAGAAAAGCATTCTGGTAAGTAAGAATTCTTTTTATGTTGGGGGTAGTATTTTTATATTATCCATATTACGTACTTTTCATCAAAATTTTTTAATCATAGTAATGGGAATAAATAAAACTTTTATGGTGAGTAAAGATCGTTTGGCCTAGCATGTGTGTTCAATGCAATTAGTAGTGAAAGTGCTCACGCTATACTGATATTTAGACGTGTTATTTAATTTTTGGTTGAAACATTTTCAGTTACCGAATATTTTGAAACTAGGAAATTACATAATTTCATGTAGGAGGAGACATTAAACAAGATTTGCTTCTTAACATGCAAGAAGTTAATGCTATCTGTTGAAATAGTATTTAAGTTTTATCATTATAGCATTTAAGAATTATCTTGTCTCCAGCAGTTTTCGTAAGCTAGCAGTTTGTTGATGTAAATGTAAAAGCTAGTTATTCATAAACTGTTTGTTAACTGGACAATATTTCTTTCTATTTGTTAATTCTTTGTTATGTAGTGATTGCTTGTAATCAGTATTATTTGATAATCAGATTAATTTTTACTTGCTATGTGTAGGCATTAATTTCTGTTCATTTATAGTTAAAAATTAGGTAAACTGATACGATATTTTTAAAGCAGTTAATAACATAGTTTATTTGACCTTTATCAATTAGAGAGATCATGATTTTTTTTTATGTGTTCTTTTGTTAACTTTTATTTCTTATAAAATGTGTTTGTTCTATGCACACAATGTACATTTGTTTTCAGAAATAGCATTTAAAATTAAAATGAAAGCTATCATTAATCAGCACTGTCAGTTTAGTAATTTTTACATAACATGAAAGCATTCTATATGTTCTATATGTATATAATTTGCTTCATATATAGCAGGGGTCTCCAAACTTCTTTAGCCTGCAGAACATATTAGCTCTTTTACTATCTTTTGACGGCCAATACGTAGTTAATTCACTCCGTGGTGATGTAATATAATGAATTTGAATCTATATTGCTATGATAATCCGAAGAAATGGGGTTTTTAGACTTTCATGTTGTTTCACCTAACATGAATTTCTTAAAATTGTTTAAACGTTTGCAAAAACAATCTTGTAGCAGCATATCAAAGATTTCTTTGGTTTGTGATGTAATTTTACTTATAAGTGGATTTCCTTGCTTGTTGTAACAATTTAGCATCACATTTTGATCAGATGAAAACTCACTCACATTAGGCATTTCATATTTGTGGGGGGCTCAAAATGCGATGATAAATTTTAACATATACATTAAAAAAAATTTTTGAATATTTAAACAAAATTGTTGCTAAAAATTTTTATGAACAAATCTAGAATACTACTATGAAAGTGGGTATGGAACCTTTTTTCTCATAAAAAAATATGACAAATTTTATAATAGAGTGTTGGCTGTATTTTGCTCATTGTAAATTTAGAAACAGTAGTATAATATTTATAATATGCTTTAGAAAGAACATGCATGACTGTAAATATATTTATTGATTAATTGTTATATAAAATAGTTATTGTGTATGGTATCTTGCTTCTTTTAAATTTAATAAAACTATTTACAAATTGGTTGGCTGAATTGATAAGGCTCGTGAGCCAAATCCAGACCACGGGCTGTAGTTTGGAGACCCCTGATATAGAGGGTAATGTTTTATTTTATTACTGCTGTGTAGGTTTGCAATGTACTAACTCAGTCTGTTGTTCAGCTGTTGTTTTTAATCTAAATTGCAGAAATCTGGATTTGATTGAAATTTGATATTGCATAATTAAATTAGGTTAGGTGTACTTACATTAGAGTAATGCACACCACAGTGCACACCCTCCATCAATATAAGAAATTTTTCTTTCATCATCTGTAAAGCTAAACTATAATTTAAATGATTTTATTATGCTTTTGTTCTAGCATTTATTATTTTAAATTTGTTTCCTGATAGATAATTAATGTTTGATTTAATAATAATTTAGGAAATAAATAAAAATGAAAAGACTGAATATTAGCCAGTTTCGACACGTATTTGCAATTTTCTGTCAAATGTAAATAAGTAAATGAATATTTTGAATTCTGCATATTAATTTTTTCTCATTCTGTTATGTTTCTCAGAAATAAAATTGAATGTTTCCTTTTCAAGCAGAGTTATAAACAAGAAATGAATGCTGAAAGTTAAGAAGACAAACATTTTTGTGTGTTTTTTCAGTGTATCTACATTAATTATATATTTTGGAATATATATGACTGGATATACAGACAGCTTGCATATTTTAAGTTAGGTAAATGCTATTTACCATGTAGTATTTTTTTCCCAATATTGCTATGATTCACTTATTTGTAACATGTTTGATGATCAACTATTTCTCTAAACCACAGTATGACTATTTATGATCAGCAGATCTTTCTGTTGGTAATGACTGTTCTGATAAGATTTAACATTTGATGATAATTTTAAAGCATCTCTTTAAAAATCTTTAAAATGTATTTTACAAGGAATTCACATATAAATTAAATATTAGAAAAAAAAAAAAGAGTTCTGAATTGTATAAAGAAAAGTGCAGAGGAAATGCCTGTCTTTATTTCTAATGATCTTTCAAGGTTGAATCATTTTCAGAAATTTGCTAAATCAAGTTTAGTTTTGTGTGACCTAGAATGAAAGGCACCAATAATAAACTTGTTTTGGCAATGAGGCTTATAAAATACCTCCTCCAAAAAAAGTGTTAAAAATTTACTTGTACGGTACCCTTGGCAATTTTTTAAAAAAACTTGCCAAATCCAAGATGGCATCAAAATGCTGTCTTAACAGATAGAGAGGAATAAATAACCAACAATATAAATTTTGAATCATAATAAAATAACAATTTTAATTTTTGTAACATAAATTTTCTGAGCCGTTCCTGACGGGCAGCCGGACTCTAAAATTTTATTAAGTATTGAGCACTTTTTTAATTTGAGGGGCGACAATCTTAGGAAAGTACACAGGCAGCCAATGGCCTAGGAACAGTGCTGTAAATTTTGTTTCGATAACTCAAACAACATATTTCCTTTCACACAATTTCATATCATGCTACACATAGAACATTCATATCTCTCAGCAATTAAACCAGCTTTCATGCAAAAATAAAATGTCTGTCATCCATCACCTAACCTATACAAAAATCTCAAATTTACAATTTCATCATACTATAACCCGTCAACATTCATCCTTGTACTTACTTCAGCCATACTTAACATTAGCACACATACTCAAATGATGGTACCCAGAGCAAATTAACACAGCATTATCAACATTAGGGCTTCCAAAAACATGTTTGGTACAGCAAAGCTTCCAGATTTGGTAAAAAACCAAACCCTTCCTGATTTTTAAAGAAAAAACCAAGGAGTGTCGTACAATAAATATTAGCCAAAAAAGTTGTCACTGTTATGAAAGAATGAATGAATAAATAATTGTCAGTATTATATAATATTGTAATAACAATTGATGTATTTTGCTTATATATATTAAATTTTGCATAAGATTCTCATTTCCTTTAATTCCTCAGAGATAATTTTCTTTAATCTTATTTTTAATCATTATAAATATGTTATTTAGCTAATTTGCAGCATTAGTGTAAATTATGAATTTTATGTCTGATTTGAACATTTTGAATTACTTATATATATTCTATATACACACACACATACACAGCGGCCATTAAGATTGCTGCACCATGAAGGTTGCATGTACCAATGAGAGATTTGCATGAAAAATACTGTATGCTGGGAGGTGCAAATGATAAGCGTTTGAGCGCATGTACATAAAGTAGGTATGAGTAATCTACATTGTGTGTATGAATAGAAAGACTTGTGTGGGAATTATGTATGAATAGAAAGACTGCATGGTGAGTTTCTCATTCAGAAATTTCATTTTAATGTTGGTGGTTTGCGTTAAGGTTATATTATGCCTCACGTAAAAAGAAGAAACTTCTATCAGCATCTGTTAAATTTTGACTGCCACAGAATTGTGGTTTATTGTTCCATGATAGTACTGGTTGAGATGCTATGATTATTAAGCTAATATGGAAATGATGGGTCCAGGAGGGCTAAACTAAATGTCATGCAGGATTTCAGTGGCTCCAATCCACTAGCACCCATGAGGACAGATATATCATCTCAGCATTTCAGGATTGTACAGCAACATCATGTTTCCTAGGAAAGGAATGTGGTTTCTATGTAAGATGAGAAGTGTTCACGCTGAAATCTGAAGCATCAGGGACTGTCAGCACAGCAACCATTGCTTACCTTGATGCTTACAGCAGACACAGGTTCATCTGCAATGGTATGATGAATGACAACGCTGGATACAGGAGTTGTACCACATCGTCTTGTCAGATAAATCACAGTTATGCATACAGCATCATGATGGTACATGGAAGCACTGAGGAGAAGGAACGTAGATAGCTAGCATTTGTCATATGGGCCCAGCATCTGGTTTGCTAGTATAGAATGCCATTGGATACATATCTCAGTGATGTACTGTTCACATGACCAATAATGTGGATAGCCACCATTACTATTTTTGTGTGTAAGGTGATGTCTGAGCTCTATCTTCAAAGTCTTCATCATGACTTTGAAGATAGAGCTTTGGTGCTTGAATAGGAAACAAGTCAGTAACTTTACAACTGCTTTTCCCATTTTAATCGATTTCATCAACAAGCTCTTCATCAAATAAATTGAGATATTTTATTGGCTTGTCAATCAAAAGAAGATTTTGTTTATTCATTTTTAATTTCAAAAAATGCAAACATTGCGTAAAATGTGTATCAAACATAACAAGTTCTGCAGATATGAAAATTGTGCCAAAGCTCTCAAAACTATGTGATTAGTGCCATCTTGTAGAAATTTTATGAAAACAATATTAGGGACTGATATGCATTAAAGAAGGTTGTAAATAAGTCACAAGAATGGTTGCAGCAATTAAAAAAATTATTGGGTAGAGGGTGAGATTTGTCTCTAGTGCACAACAGATAATCTTGGAAGATGAAGCATCTCATCCATCATGGCAAAAGTGTTAAAAGAAGAAACATTTGATTTTGCATGTTCTAATATGCTAGTAGTTTTCAAGCCATTGGCTTTTAGAATTTAGAAAACAAGACAGTTGCAATAGCATATTTCTATTATGTGCAGGTTGAGTACTAGAAGCAAGAATGGAGGGAAGTCTAAAAAAAGTATGAGTCTTCAAATAAAGATAAGTTAAGTACTTTCTTTCTTTGAATGAATCCATATAACTGAAATTGCCTACTAACATATTTATGGTTTTTTTTTGGGGGGGGGAATGTTAATACAAAGGTTTCCTGTAAACTGAGAATGCAGGTACAGTTTGGCAGTGAACATGTTAATTTCCTATATTTTAGCTACATCAGTCCCAAAAAATTATGCGGATGTATGGGAAGACAGTAGTGTACATGTCTGAAGTTCTGTACTTCAGCTATGGTATGAATTGTTACTCTGATAACATTTTGAAACTTGTAATTTATGAAATCATTAAGTAATCCCCTCCCCCCAGTCATACTGAATCTGTGGATATGAAGCTATCACCATGTAAGTAAAATTCATACATAAGATGAATAAATGTAAAATGAAATTTTATTATTATTTGATTAATTTTTCCTCTTAATGAGGATTTTTACAATATTGAATTCTTGCAAAAAAAGAATTGTGCAATTAGAATTGTGAGAAATTTAATAGTCTCTTTAATGTATAACTTATTTGGAGAAAAGTTACTGTTAAATAAATAAAAGATAAAATAACTTATGAAATTGAATATAATTTTCCTTTTCTATTATGAAAATTGCATGCTGATTAAGTTTAAAATTTTATTATGCTTATTTTTCACGTAAGCTCATGAAGTTAATACCCAACATTTAAAAATTCACATTTCCAATGCCTCACTGAATATGCTAATGTTTTCACAATATTTCACTATAGGAATTTTAGTGTCAGCTTTTGTTAGTGTAGATTAAAAAATGCCTCTATAATTTGAAAACTGCAACTCTGGAAAAAATGACATGTTAAGT
This sequence comes from Stegodyphus mimosarum, assembly GCA_000611955.2. Taxonomy (NCBI): domain Eukaryota; kingdom Metazoa; phylum Arthropoda; class Arachnida; order Araneae; family Eresidae; genus Stegodyphus; species Stegodyphus mimosarum. The sequence continues at coordinate 178 of KK121674.1, read as the reverse complement.
AAAAATGGAGCATTAATTTTTTTTTACCCATGTCAAATGGTCTTTTATTTGTATAATTACATGAACTGAGGCAAGACCAGGATACTTTCTCTTGCTGAATTCTAGGAAAGAACATTCAAAGTAGGACATTTCTTTATTAGAAAGTGGATGTTTATATTTACAATGTTCTCTAAAGTTA
>KK121673.1:18760-50257 GCA_000611955.2 Stegodyphus mimosarum | reverse complement strand
ATTAATATTAACAATTATTAATTATTATGATAGTAATTAACTATTTAATTTTTTTAATTATTAATGATTCTAATGGCCATTTTATTTTATTTATTTACTCTTCTTCCTCTTTCCTGACGGTCTTGCATAGTGCTCCGGCATTTCTAATTTTAGAAACTAAGCCCTAGTTGGTTTTACTAGAGGGTTATTGTAGTATAAGTCTTCGTAAATTATCGGATTCATTTATGATTACGATCTTTTAATAAAAATATTTAATGAAAATAAACTCATAAAAAAAGTAGAGATGGATAAATAAACAGTCTATGAAAAAATTTACAAGCTCAGCTGAAGATATTCAAAAGAGGCATGAATCTTGCAACAATATTCGAAAGAGAAAAATAAATCAACAGAGTATTATGAAAAAACAAAAATATTTTTAATCCCATTTCAATTCATTTAGGAGTGTGTGTATTCAGTTTATCTTCTGTATAAAACCGCTTTCTGATCCGATATCATGTACACACAGTACGGCACCATGATGACATCCATCCTAAGTTGATTCCTACGGAATTGAATGTCATCCCAATGGAAAATTTTATTTGGAAGGAAAAATACATGTATATAAATATATAAAGGAAAAAAATATGTTGTGTACACCACATGACTTCTTTGTATGGAATATTAAATTATAAGTATTTTTCCCTGCATTTCGTTTAAGCTTAATGGATTGAATTAAATCTACTTCATCCATAGCGCATAAACCACAACAGAATAAATGCACTCTTTAAAATTCACTATATTTATTTACCACAGCGACACTCTGGCGCTAGCTTCACTTAACAACGTGACATTTCATTTATATTATACATCATCAGAATACAAAAAAAATTATGTATATCATCTGGAGAATAACCTAATCGTTGCCACAAGTTCTATTAAAATATCCAAATACTATAATAAATCTAAAATGATGTGTAAAAGAAATTAAATAAAAAAAGAGGGGGATTGAAGAAAAGGAACAGTTTTTCACAGATCATTCAATATTTCTCATTCAATTAATTCAGTTCTCACTTCGCGACAAGGCAAAAATACATAAAAACTCAAAATATCTATATTAAAAATTACAAAGTAAATCTTAAACGCTTATTTCTTCCAATAAATTCCAGAATGGGTTAAGTATGATTTAATTCGCAATAATAAAAGAAGTCGTTATCTTTGTTGCGAAACTTAGTTTCTCTAGATTGGCAACAAATCCACTATTCTCCTAAATTTCAAATACAAACAAATATGTTCGCCATGAGAAAAATGATTAGGCTTAGCTGCAAACAATTTTTAAATTGTTTATAATTCTACAAACCTTGCATGCAAATTTACTAAAGAGATAAAAACCTTTACAGGAAGATAAGGACAACATAATTCAATCATTTTTAAAGCAAAAAATGCGCAATTTACCAACATATAAGAATAAAAAAACAGAGCTCATCGAGCCGAGTAACAGAGTAGATATATATATACATAAATTTATATACTTTTGGTGCGGTCGATCGCAACCAAAATAGGAGATGCACATCTACATGTTATAGTAGTCCTATAAACAAAATTTCAACGTTCTGAGGCTACTCGTTTTTAAGTTATTTATAAGTTATGCGAGATACATACATACGTACGCACAGACGCCGCGAAAAAAAATCTCTGCAGAATCCATTTTAAATCAGTTTTATAAATTTTTTTGAAAAGAGTCATTTATTCTGTTCTTACGTTTGAATGTCACTCAAAAACATCGTTAAATTGCATTCGATAGCAGTCAAAGTAGATATTTTCGTTGAAATAGGATATCCGAAATTTTTCGCGACTACAATACTTCCTTTTTTACTCCGTACAAACAAGTAATAACAAAATATATAAAAACAACATAGAAAATTAGATTTTAAACACAGCACTCGAAAACGTTATTAGAGTCAAAGATCAATATTAAAAGAAATACAATTTTTAGTCAGTTCAAATACTGGCTTATGCTGACGACATTGTCATTATTGCCTGAACCACACCGGCTGTAGGCATTTTTGGCATTGGAGCAAAGTACTAGAAGCATTCATTTACTTGTAAACGAAAATAAAACTAAATATTTACCTTGCTAAAGTCTGACTTTCAACTTAGCCGCTTACAAATTGGCAAATATAAATTTGAAGAAATAAAGAGTTTTACTAATTTTGGGAAAGGAAAATGTGTTGAGTCCAAGAATATTGTAAAAGAATCATTGCTACAAATAGATAGATGTTTTTGTGCCCTGAAGAGTTATTTAAAATCCAGCTTTCTTGAATTAAGAACTGAATTGCTTCTTTATTAAAGTCTTATAAGATCTGTCTTTATTTATGTTCAGAGACTTAGGCAATGACTTCACATGATGAGGAAGCTATGGGAATTTGTGAGCGAAAGATGTTGCGTTACATTCTTGGGAGGAAGAGGGGGTCCAAGTGAACGGATCATGAAGAAAAAGATCTAATTTAGAACTTTGTGGGGTTCCACCCTTTTATTTCACAGTTCAATGTGAGGAACCGTGTACACCGAAAAGCGAATAATCGCGTGAGTGTGTGAACAGAGACGTAAGATTCAAGAAGGGTTAATTACCCTTTATTTCTCAAAATAAGAGTCAACACATTCGGCTCTTATCTCAAAGCATACAGCAAAGCCTCCACTTGGGCTTGAACTCAAATTAATAAGGATTAAAACTTAACTAATGCTTAACTAAAAGATATAACCGAAGCTATCAGGATTCTAAGGTGTTGGCCCCTAAATCTCAATTAGTAGATGAAGTTGTCAAGGACCTGAAGTACGGCCGAGCGTAGTAATAGTTAGACAGAGACGTAGCCGAAAGGCAAACGCGCGCTAGTCAGAAACTCTAGCTCTCTAACGCAGTGAAGCATCGACTTAAATACTACTCTTACTCATTTGCATTAAACGCGTTTCTGAAAATACATTCTGGTAGGAAATTGTAAGCTGAACCTACAAGAGATAGGAAAGGTGCATAAACTTAAAATAACAGTAATAAAATTAGCATAAACCTTACAAAATGTTTGCTTTATTTATTGTTTTTTGCTTTGTACGTTTGCTTTATTTATTGTTTTTTAGATTTTCCATTTGTTCTGGAAAATTTCCATTACATTCTGGAAAAGGTTCATCGTACGAAATTGTAAGTTGAAGCTAGAAGAGATAGGATAGGTGCATAAACTTAAAACAACTGTTTTAAAATTACAGTAAAGCTGACATCATTATAAAATCTTCGTACGATTTTAATCAGCCGCTATGTCCTGGAAAAGGTCGACGTCCACATTTTCCAAAGCAAAGTAGCTAAAATCAGAGATATTAATTGCAAACTCTAAAAAACGATTATTTTCTCCCTCATTTTTTTTTAGTGGCAACAGTCTCGCTAGTAGGAGATGAAAATCTGTTTTTTTTTCGAAAGTTGTTGGCACTGATCGCTTTCAAATCCTACAGTTTGTTAATTAAAAGATTCGAAGTTATTCGATGAAATAAAAATAGCACTGTAAAAGATTAAATACATTATTCCCGATTCCAAAAATTCATAGGAAGCCATTTTGACTGTTCCCATCTTCGTATGACTTTTATCAGGCGAAATATTAATTAAAAACTCTGAAAGTGCTAATTTTCGCACTCATTTTTCCAAGTGGCAAAAGCGTCGCGCGTTGGAGATAAAAATGTTTTATTTCGAAAAGTGTTGCCACTGCTCGCTTTCAAATCGTGCAGTTTGTTAATCAAAAATTTGTAAGTTTTACAAAATGTATAAATATGAAGAAGAATGTCTGTTTGGGTGTTTGTTTGTTCGCGTTATTGATTTCTTATTAATTATGATTCTTTTTTTGCCACATTTAATCGACTAAAATGGAATATAGGTGAAATATTGGATGGAACTTGAACTTTTACGACCATTTGATTAGAAAGAGAAAAATCATTAAAAACTGCGTGCCATTGTTGCTGTTATAATGAAAGAGAATTAGCTTATTTTGTTATCGAAATTTTTTATGTGGGAAAAAAAAAGCAACAACTTTTTTTAGCATTATAAACTGTTAACTCTCTAATTGTCTTGCATTATGTAACTTGCATGCGTCTCGTGTTTCTATATTGTATATTATTGCATAGATTAACCATTAAAAAAATGTGAAAGATTTCAAATTTCAGTGTTCTCCCGAAAGGACTTTTGTAAAGTCTAATGTGGTTTATCAGTGGAGATTATCAATAGACATGATGAAAGAAACATCTCTGAAAGTGACATATGTGTATGTGGAGATAGGAGCGATCCAGAGCACTATATTTTTGATTGTCCCTTAACAGAAGAACTGCATCTTAAAAAACTAACACAGTATTTGAATCCGTTTTTGAGATATGCAATTGCAAATTGTTCTTTAAATTGTTTTAACTGCATTTAGTGTTTTATGTTTTTCTATATCTTTCAATTTTTAATAAAGATATTTTGAGATTTTACGTATTTGTGCCTTGCCGCGAAATGAGAACTGAATTGATTGAATCAGAAATGGATCTCTAATAAAATCCGAGGAAATAAGTTTAAAGGAAAGGCAGCAAAAAATGCGTATAATTTAATATTTCCGTACAAGGAAGTCATGTGGTGTACACATCAAATTTTTTTTTCAAATGCCTCGATACTTAATTCTTATGCATGATGAATAGCTAAACCGATCAGCCGTCTTATCACCGAGAATGTTAAGCCGAACCGATCTGCCATCTAACCCCCTCATGTCCGAGAACATTAAGGGAAACCGACCAGCCGTCTAGGCGTCTCATCACCGATGACATTAAGTCGAATCGATCAGCCGTCTCATTACCAACAACATTAAGCCAAACCGATCAGCCGTGTAGCCGTCTAACCACCGATAACATTAAGCCGAACCGATCAGTCATCTAACCGTCTGATCTCCGAGAACGTTAAGCCGAACCGATTAACCGTGTAGCCGTCTCACCACCGAGAATGTTAAGCCGAACCCATCTGCCATCTAACCGTCTCATCTACGAGAACATTAAGGGAAACCGTCTAGCCGTCTCACCACGGATGACATTAAGTCGAACCGATCAGCCGTCTCATCACCAACAGCATTGAGCCAAACCGATCAGCCGTCTCATCACCAACAGCATTGAGCCAAGCCGATTAGCCGTCTCACCAACGATAACATTAAGCCGAAGCGATCAGCCATCTAACCGTCTGATCTCCGAGAACGTTAAGCCGAACCGATTAGCCGTGTAGCCGTCTCACCACGAGAATGTTAAGCCGAACCCATCTGCCATCTAACCGTCTCATCTCCGAGAACATTAAGGGAAACCGTCTAGCCGTCTCACCACCGATGACATTAAGTCGAACCGATCAGCCGTCTCATCACCAACAGCATTGAGCCAAACCGATTAGCCGTCTCACCAACGATAACATTAAGCCGAACCGATCAGCCATCTAACCGTCTGATCTCCGAGAACGTTAAGCCGAGCCGATTAGCCGTCTAGCCGTCTCACCGCCGATGACATTAAGCCGAACCGATCAGCCTTCTCATCACCAAAAACATTAAGCCAAACCGATCAGCCGTCTAGCCGTCTCATCTCCGAGAATGTTAAGCCGAACCGATCAGCCGTCTCATCACCAATAACAATCAGTCGAACCCATCAGCCGTCTAACCGTCTCATCATCGAGAACGTTAAGCCGAACCTGTCACACGCTTAGCCACCCCATAACAGAGAACACTGCACAGGGTACACCACTATGTGCGGCTTTCTATTACTACTAGGTGTGGAAGCCGGAAAAAAGCATAAATAAGCAAGCCTTGCACGGCATTCAAACATTTTCATTTTTTTAGTACAGGACAAATATTTTAAGATATATATTTTGTACAAGACAATATTCCGCGATATATCTTATATATATATGTGTGTGTGTGTGTGCGTGTATAACAAATACAGGGATATTATCTCATTCATATAAAACTAATTTAAATTTTAAATTATGAAAATTCATTAGTAAACAAATAAAATGAAAGATTAATTATTGCTGCGAACAAATTTGGAATGTAATTCAACTTCAGAAAGCATATGTAAACCAAGTGCAAGCATCCAAACACGAAAAAGAAATATTTACTAATCCATAAATTAATTTCAAATTAGTTCGCAGCAATAATAATTCTTTTATTTGTTTAGAATTGAATTTTCATAATTTAAAATTTAAGTTAGCTTTATATGAATGAGATAATGTTGTTGTATTTGTTAAATTCAAATTTCATTCCTTGCAGCAATGGCGCAAGAGAATTATTTAATTTTATTTAACTTTACGTTAGTTTTTTTATGAAACAATATATATATATATATGTAATAGCACAACTTAAATATAACCACAATATACACTGGTTACCATAAATTAAGGAAAAATCACAAAAATCACGATTACTGAAAAAGTTACGTTTAGAATTTTATGAAACAACACATAGTAAAGTATCAAATAACATAAAAAGAAATTACCAGACAATTATGGTAGTATAGAAATTAGCACATGTATAAAATGAACAAATCGAAGGGGCCACTTTTCTGTAGGAAAAGTACCTTCAATATGGAATAGGATCGCCTCTAGAAGCAATACAGCATATGCAACGACGTGTGATGCTTTCAATTATGCGGGCTATCACTTCCATAGAAAGCGACAGCCATTGCTCTTGCAAAGCAGTTGCAAGCACAGCAAGGATCTGAGGGGGCGGATTGAGAGCAGCTAGACGTCTCCCTAAAGCATTCCAAACGTGCTCGATACGATTCAAGTCCGGGGATCGAGTTAGCCGTTCCATGCGCATAATTGTTTCCTGTTGAAAGTAATCATCTACGATGCGAGCCCTGTGTGGTCTTGCGTTGTCGTCCTGTAACAGGAAAGCATCACCTATTGCCCCGGCATATGGGCCCACATAAGCATCAAGGATGTCATCTCTATAAACATGAGCATTCACGGTTCCCCTTGGAAAGACACAGAGATCTGTGCGTCCACCCAAAGAGTTGCCACACTAAACACAGACATTACCTTTTCAAGAATGTTTGACGGATGATAACGGGTTCCAGGTTCTCTTCATATCAAATAACGCCTACTATCGCTTTCTAGACTAAACCTGGGCTCATCCGTAAAGAGAACAGCCTCCATTGATCAGGCGTCCAGTGGACATGTTGTCGTGCCCACTGAAAACGGTCCCTCCTATGGCTTGACGCGAGCGGCACGCAAATGGCTGGTCGCCTCGCATACAAACAACCTTCGTGAAGCCTTCTACGCACAGTTGACGTTGACACCAACTTTCCGGTGGCTGCAGCGAGGCAGGATCTAAGAAGAGTCGGAGTAGCGGTTCTATTCCTGCGTGCACATAATGTCAAATATCGGTCATCGGCGCTCATCAGAGCAGTTGGCCGTCCTTGGCTGAACCTCCTAGATGCCGAATCTGTGGTTTGAAATTGCCTCCAAAGTCTATGAACCACAGAGGACTCTCATTTAGCCATCTGGCCACTTGTGTTTGTCTTTGTCTTGCCTCTAGTCTCCCAATGACTTTCCATCGTACTTCTGCAGGCAAATGATGCCTGGAAGTCATTGTTGCGAATTGGCCATCTCAGATTTCTGATGTCACTATCACAGTGAAATATTTGGGCTTGCTCTCAAACATGGACTTTTCACATGCTCCTCGCAGATGAAGTATTCCGAATGCAGCGCCACCAATTTGCATATTGCAGTTTTACTCAGCTACTCTTACTTGGCAACATAATCAAATTTTTCCCGGTGTGGCTTTTTTTTTGAGGGAATCATCGCTATTTTTGTGATTTTTCCTTAATTTATGATAACCAGTGTACCTTAAACAATTTTCCGCAATATATCTTAAAAAGATCTTGAAATAAAGCAATTAAAACTAATTTTTAGAATTAAACTCAGATTTTCAAGATATTTTAATTAATTATAAATTGGGTTATTTGGATTATGGTGAAACACGTTAGGGATATCTAACCTTAGGAAAGGGATGCCTTCGTGGAGAGTATTTTAAGGTAACTAGTTTGTCTTCGCATTATACATGGCGAAAGCCACGCAAACCAAATTTTATATTCTTGGAAATGCTGGTTGTTTTCGGTGGTCTTCGTCCTGGGAAAGTGGTCACCATGGTGACTGATGTATTTTTGATCCCTGATTTGAACGTAAAACAGTTAAAAGCTCCCTGAAAATTTAACAAAACAGATACAAATTATGCGCCACAAAACGGGGGCGGGGGAGATTTTTAATAGCATTAGTTTTCTGAAAGACAGTATACGTGAAATATAGCAGCATTACTTTTCTCTCTTTCATAGAAACACGTAATATACGAAATCTTTTTAGAAATAAAATGTGAAGTCAATTTTTACCGTTTCATGAAAACCTCTCCATGACCTATAAATAACTGCTCTCACTGAGTTCCCCAGCTTCAAATCGAGGTCTAGTTTTTGTCCAAACAAGAGATTACGGAAAGCGAAAACCAACTACCATGAGAAAAAATTCGGATTCACTTTTCCAGATATGGACGATAAGACAAAAATCAAAAATTGTTGAATGTCACGTGGCTTACGGCAACATTGACTTGAAATGTCTTATTGTTTGTTTTTTTCCATAAGTAATTGTATTATTTGAGCAAACTACCAAAATGAAAGCGGATTTTTTTTTCAGCCATGGTTTTTTTCAATAAAAAATACTCTTTTATTATTATTATTTTTTATTTTATACTCTTTTTTTTTACTTCTCTATTTTTATTATTTTTATCATGTAATAAAATATTGAAGGCATTAGTTTTCAAGTGAAAGGGGAGGAAACAAGACAAAAGTTTTTTTTCTTCTTTTTCTTTTCTCTCTCATTGGCCCAAAAAGGGTTCTTAATCTTGAATTGGAATTTCGCGTCGGTTCACTCTAATAGTCGTACCGCTATTCTAATTGTTGCCACCAAATATTATCGCCTTGTATTATTTTTAAAGAAATTAAATAATGAAGAATCTGCATGTATATAAATACGTTCCTCGCACTGTGAAAAAGCGACGGACCTACAGTCATCAAATTTTGAATAACGTAGTCCTCCACACGAACACGTACACCTGAAAGATTGAATTTTAAATTTCGAATTTGTTTTATTACTGATTTCATATTTCGTAAAACTTTAATGAATTTTTTCAATGGTTCTCTTTGTTCTTGTGTGTTTCGGAATCATGAAAAGTACACAAATGAAATCTGATTTAAAATACAGTTTCAAATGACGTGGAGAAAATAAATGAGGAGTTATAAACGAGCTACAATTGCAAATGTGTGTGTGAGAGAGAAAAAATGCTGACACCAGCTTATGAGTGTGTAGTGGCTATGTTTAAAAGTTTCTGTAAGTTGAAGCCGATTTGTCAGTTTTCTAATCTATGTTTTGCTTTGTGAATATTTAAGTATTGTTTTATTCTTAGCTAACAAGAAGCGTCTTTTAAGCTTTGTCGAAGCTTTGTTTCCAACTTAAGTGCAAATGAATTTTCAATTTGATTTTGTGCACATTAATTTGTGTAGTCAGTTAAAAACAGAAGAATAATTAATTGGTCACCGTCTAGAAACATGCAAGAGGTGTTTAGCTCAAGTGAACCTAGTTTAACTTTACATGGAATAGCGAGGAGGAAGGCGGTTCAACTCTCGAGTTGGTGATCTTTATCCTACGTGTGATTTTCGCAAGTTCTGGACGACGTGTGTGTGAGTGGACATTCATTCCCGGAAAAGACGTACGTGGACTTGTGATTCTTGGAGACTACTCGTCTTGACTATCGGTAAGAGACTTACTTTTCTCCCCGAATGATTTACCGTATTACTTAGTGGGTTCGGTGCTCAGCTGTTCGGCATGGAGGACGGAGAACCCGGATCGCTTTACGCATTTTTCGCGCAGTTTTATGCGCTAAAAGAAGAGGTTGATAAACTTCAAGAACTAAAGGAATCGACAGGTATTACCCAAGAACAGGAAAAATGTCTTAGCTCTATGCGAGCCGAATTGGAAGCGAAACATTATATGATATATCGCAAAGATGGTGTAGAAGTACTAAATCAGGCATTTTCTAATACTAACAATAGGCAAAATTCACAAAAATCAAACAACGATTGGCAGGATGCACCCGTTTCAAAACGCGGTAGGAAACGTAGCAGTTCGAACGAAGAAACGTACCCTCCGCTAAAATCTGCAAATCAATTTAATTCCTTACAAGAGGTAAATTTAGATGGCAACAGAATGGAAGAGGACAATATCCTGGAAGAAGATAATGTTACCCCTAACCCAAATCCATTCATTCAACCCAGACAGTATGCTGGGAAAATTCCCCCGCTAGTTATCACTAAGACCATTAACTGGAAGGATTTTAGGAAAGAATTAAAAGATAACTTAAAAATTGAGAAATTTGAATGCAAAAAAGAAGGCGAAAATATGGTTCTTAAACTAAGCTCCGCCGACGATTATCAAAAGGTTCAAGATAAATTAGAAAAGGAGGAAATTCCGTATCACACCTTTTTGTTAAACTCAGATAAATGTAACAGATTGGTCATAAAAGGACTCACCACGGATTACGAGGCTGACGAAATTAAAGAAGAGTTAGAAGCTCAAAAAATACCGATAATTAAAGTCAAACCCATCACTAGAATGAGAGACGGTATTGCTACACAGCTGCCGGTTTTTTATGTTGAAACCCCCCGTAATGACGAGGGTAAGAAAATATGGCAAGTTAAATACTTATGTGATATGAAGGTTACTATAAAATCTTACAAAGGTAGGCCCGGACCAACGCAATGTTTTAATTGCCAAAGGTACGGGCATACCCAGAAGGCTTGTCACAACGAACCGCGATGTGTACGCTGTACTGAATCGCATAAATCTTTCGAATGCCCATATAAAAATAAAAAAGAACATGCAGCCCAGTGTGTCCTTTGTAACGGTTCGCACGCAGCGTGTAGTCTTGATTGCCCCAAGAGGCCTGGAAATATGGAACATTCTCCCAAACACTTTGAAAATAAGAAAATCATACCCAGCGCCATGACTGAAAAAGGAAAAATTTATATTCGCTCTACTGAGAGCCAATCAGAAAAAGGCACCGACTCCAAAACATACGCGGCCGCCGCCGCACTGAAGATAACTAGAAATAAACCCAAGCCAGGAGGAAAAAACCCTCAAAATAATAACGAAAACGATATTGAAGGTTTTAATAGATTTATTAAAAATTTATACTCTCTGTACCTGCAATTTAAAGAAGCAGAAGACCAGATGAATAAGTTAAGCGTGGCTCTTGAAGCCATTAAGATGTTTGATATGAACAATCATGTATAATCACATCCAAAACAACTTAGCATGTAACAGTAGGCATATTAACTATGCAAAATTTATGTTCTTTAACTGTAATGGCATAAAAAGTCAAGTAACTGAAATTAAAGACTACATTAACAGGCATAGCTTAGATATCGTTCTTTTTAATGAGACGCATCTCAGAACGACTGACTCCCTAAAGATCGCAAACTTCGATGTGTTTAGAAGCGACCGAATTCATAACCGTGGTGGAGGCACTGCCATAGCTGCTAAAAGATACCTAAAATGCTGCAAATTCGCATTACCCATTTTTAACAGCATAGAAGCATGTGCGTGTATTCTAAATAGCAAAGGAGTAGAATATCTCATAGTTTCGATTTATAAGCCACCCGGAAACTCGCTCAATACGCAGGATTTGGATTATATTGCAAGGTTGGGTTATCCTACTATCATCGCAGGTGATATGAATTGTAAAAATACAAACTGGGACTGCAGGACAAACAACCAAGATGGAATTGTGTTATATAACTACATAATAAACAATAATGTACAAATTTTTGCTCCTAAGGAGCACACGTATTGCCCTATGACTCGCAGCAACTCTGATATCTTAGATATTATGCTTACTTTTAATGTTTCGCAACAGCCTTATCTCAGTGTGGACAATGAACTATCCTCCGATCATTTACCTGTTCGTTTTACCCTCTACGGGCTACGACATGGATTGCCTCCCATGAAGACTCGGACAAACTGGATTCATTACCAGAATGAAATTAATCATAACATCACTCCTAATGCAAATCTTAACTCAAAAGAAGAGATAGACACTGCTATCCAAAACTTAAATATTAAAATCCAGAGTGCCTTAAAAAATGCGCAGGTTGTTAAAAATGAAGACATGACCCTCCCCTACAACATCAGATTAAAAATTAAAGAGAAAAACAGACTTCGGAAGATTGTTCAGAGAACACAAAATCCGCAGGATAGAAGAAATTTTAATAAATGCAATAAAGAACTTAGGCTCATGATGATTAAATATCGCTCAGAGGCATGGGAAAATTTTGTAGACAGCTTGTCCCACACAGATTCTACTGTTTGGAGAATTAGCAAAGCCCTCAGAAAGGAGGAGAACAGCATTGGCCCAATTAAACATAACAACCAGGCTTTTCATAAAGCTGAGGATATCGCAAACATCTTCGCTAGCGATTATGAAGATCAATTCTCGTTAAATCATTACCCCCACCCAAACGATGTTAACATCGAAAACCATGTAAAAGATTACATTGCTACTAATAGTAACAGCGTAGGAAATCTCATCACCCCCAGACAAGTAAAAGATTGTATTGATATTTTGAACCCAAAGAAAGCGGCCGGTTATGACGGGATTGGTAACAAAGCCGTCAAGAACCTGAACAAGAAAGGGATAATCCTCATTACAAAAATTTTTAACGCCTGCTTAAATTTGAACTATTTCCCTCGTATCTGGAAACATGCTACCATTATCGTCATAAGAAAACCAGGAAAAGACGGCTCAACTACGAGCGGTTATAGACCAATCAGTTTGCTCCCTACTCTTGCTAAATTATTTGAACGTATTATTGTAAATCGAGTTAAGAACTTCATTGAAAGTCACAACCTGCTAAAGAATTACCAATTTGGGTTCAGACCAGGTCATTCTACAGTACACCAAATCACAAGAATTACAGAAATTATCGGACAACATCTAAATAAGAGAGAGACTGTTGCTGCCCTATTTTTGGACATCGAGAAGGCTTTTGACAAGGTTTGGCATGCTGGCCTCCTTGTCAAAATGATAAATTATCAATTTCCTCCGGACCTTATTACCACAATTTTCAGCTACCTGGACAGTAGAACTTTTCAGGTTAAAATTAAAGATACTTTATCCAGCAAGAAAACTATTCAGGCCGGTCTTCCGCAAGGAAGTTTACTTTCGCCAATATTATTTTGTCTATACATCAACGATATGCCAAATATCCCAGATACTACTTTTGCCTGCTATGCGGATGACACCGCAATCATGTGCAGTTCTATCAGCCCCATCAGAGCAAGAGATAAGCTTCAAAAAGCCGTTAATATCCTCACCAAGTGGTTTTACACTTGGAAGATCAAAATCAATGCAACTAAGTCTCAAGTCATATTTTTTAGATACAACCTTAAAGAAGTAAACAACATAACATTAGATGGCGCCACAATACCCACAGTTAAAAATATTAAATACTTGGGTGTAATTCTTGACGATAAGCTTACATTCAGGCCGCATATTTTGTATACTCGTGAAAAAGCTCACAAAGCTTTTAAGTATATTTATGCTTTAATAGGGAGACATTCAAAATTACAACTAAGTACTAAGAGAATTCTCTACCTTCAAGCAATAAGACCGATTTTATTGTAAGCAGGGCCAGCATGGGCCGCTACAGCTAGATCAAATCGCCAGATTTTGCAAAGATTGCAAAATAAAATTCTTAGAAGTATTACAGGCTCACCGTGGTTTGTAAGAAACACTGCAATACATCGTGGAATGAAAATCAAACCATTAGATAGCGAGATCTTAATTGCCTCACATAATTTCTTCACCAAATGTGATAATCATGAACATGAAGCTGTACGTAGCATTGGAGATTATGACTACACAGTCATTCAACGCTGTAAAAGACCAAGGACGATACATCATAACGAGTTGTGGTGATCGATGTGCATGGTGAATTTAGTGTTTTTTATTTTCTTTTCTGCGACTATGCTCCGCCCACTACTGTGATATGCCTCAACTATTAAGCCCACGCTATTCTGTTGCTCCAAGACACGGAGGAAGGAGGACACTCAGACGTAGCAAATACGAGGAGAAAGTTGTGCCAAAGTTTTTATGCTACTGATGTATTAAATTTCATTTACGATGTGAAAGTTATACTTCAGATGTTAAATCGCTATTTTGCCCAATGTTACACTTCCACTTTGGATGTCATTCAACACTTCAAGTGTACAGGTTTATTCCAATTTTTGGAATTTGTTTTTTCACTTTTAGGATTCCTAATAAGGACAGTTATAGATAGGTAAAGACTTTAGGGTCGTATACCTATTGAATAAGCGAAGACCTAAGACCTAAGACCTAACTTTACATGTTTATTTATTTATTATTAAATTTAAAAAATCAAAAAATTTGAACGAAAAAGAATAAAATTTCGTATTAAAAATTTTTGACGGTCCCTCTTAATTTCTCCGGGTTACATTATAAACTAGTAAAACGCAAATTAAAGGAAGTTACAAAATTGGAATAAAAAAATGTTCACTTCAAGGAGTAAAATCATATAAAATGCAAGAAATTTGTACATAAAAAAAAACAAAATAAAATAAAAGTTTAATTTGCTTTGTTTAACACTTCAAACAAAACTTGTCAAGGGAAAAGTGTTTTGAAGCCTTAAACAAAGTTGATTAATGAGTGTCGAAAACATGTTTCGTTCCACTGAATTCCCGGAGATTCTAAACCGCTTTTTATTAATCCAGCTTTCATATTAAACAAAATTTATTTTAAAAGTCTGTTAAAATTGAGTTGTTTTCCTTATACGTCTTCGCAGTCATATATTATAAATAATTATATACAATTCCAAAAAAAAATTAAATCTAAAGAAGCCTATAAAAGCTTAAGACAAACCGTGTCATATTTGTGTGTGTATGTGTACAAGTAAATATTTCTCTTTGCAAAACAAATTCAGTTCCAGTTTTCAGTTAGGCTTGCAGTATAAGAAAACCAATCTATGATATACTGAATTTTGAACTGAAGTAGGAACTCTCAGACTGTAAGTTATGCGTTGTATTGTAATTTACTGTTTGAAATTAAACAATATCTGAAATTTAATAATGTTAAGCGCTTGTAGCGTAAATTCTTCCATGTTTACCTTGTTTTATATAGTTTGACATCATTTTTACTTCCTTGTATGAAGAAAAGGAAGTATTGTCATCACGAAACATTCCGGGTTTCATATTTCAGCGAAAATATATATTTTGTCCGCCATGGAAAGCACTTTAATGATGTTTTTGAGAGACATCTGAACGTAAGGACAGAATAAAGGACTTCTTTTTCCCCAAACGAATTATAAAACTGACTTAAAATGGATTTAGAACAGATTTTTTTTTCGTGGTTCTCTACGTACGTAAGAACGTATGTACGTATATATGTATGTCGCATAATTCAAAAACGAATAGCCTCAGAACGTTGAAATTTTTTATGTGGGACTGCTATGACATGTAGATGTGCACCTCGCTTTTCGGTTGCAATCGGCAGCATCAAACTTATATAAATATTATATATATGTATGCCCACTCTGTTACTCGGCTCGCTGAGCTCAGTTTTTTTTATTCTTATATGTTTCTAAATTGGGCATTCTTTTTCTTAAAAATTGTTTGAATTATGATGTTCTTATCTTCCGGTTAAGGTTTTTATGCTTTTAGTTAATCTGCATGCAATAGCTGTAGAATTATCAACAATTTAAAAGTTGTTTAAGTGCGGCTGAGCCTAATTTTTTTTACCATAGCAGCCATATTTGTTTACATTTTAAACTTAGCAGGATAGTGAATTAAATCTTTCTGCACCTTTAGTGTCTTTTTGCCGAGTGGGACCACAGCGAAATTTTTAGTTTTGTGCACCAAAAATCTGCCTTCCTGCCTGGTGGCCGAATTGCTTGTTTTTGTGTACAAACTGGAACTTTAATTGCAAAAATTGTTTTAACTGTATTTAGTACTTTATGTTTTTCTATATCTTTCAATTTGTAATGAAGATATTTTGAGTTTTTATGTATTTTTGCCTTGTCTCGAAGTGAGAACTGAATTAATTGAATGAGAATTACTGAATTGTCTGTGAAAAACTGTTTCTTCTCTTTTCTTACTTTCTTTTCTTTTTCTTTTTTCTTTTCTTTTTTTTTAAATTTCTTTTATACATCGTTTTAGATTTATTATAGTATTTGAATAGAACATGTGGCAACGATTAGATAACTCTTTATATGATATTACTTTCTGTGCATTCTGAGTTATAAAATGAATGAGATGTAACGCTGTTAAATGAACCTAGCGGCCAGAGCGTCGCTATGGTAAACAAATATAGTGAATTTTAAAAAGTGCAGTTATTTTATTGTGGTTTATGCGCTATCGACGAAGTAGATTTAGTTCAATCCAATACGTTTAAATGAAATGCAAGAAAATTGCGTATAATTTAATATTACTTATCAGGAACTTACAACGCAGAGTACAATTTAATATTACTTACAAGGTAGACTTACAAGGAAGGTCATGCGGTGTATACATCAGATTTTTTTAGCAAATATATAGGTATATTTTTACATACTGTGCTCTTAAATCTATTCATCACTAAACGCAGATTAAAAACGTTTACTTTTACTAAAAATTTTAATTTAATCTGCATTTTGTCGCGTTATTTTATCATTATTGTCCTTACTCTTATATGAAAAGTCGAATGATTAAAGAATCTTATTGAACTCGAGAGTATATATGATCCGTTCCACCTCTGATAAGACTGATTTAAGATAATTTAATAATGACTCGATTAAAATGGAATTAAATTCATTCATTCGTTAACATAACCGTTTACTAAGTTTTTTGAGTTAAAGTATTTAAATTGAAATAGATGAGAAAATCTCTTTCTGTATAAAGAAATCTCTGCATAAAAAATACCTCCAATAGAAAATCTCTGTATAAAGAATACCTCTAATAATTTTAGCTTTAATATTAACGTTATTAACACTAAAAGCAATTAACACTAAAGCCAAATTAACATTCACACTTAAACGAAGTAAAATACGCTTAGTGCTTTATAAAACAAAGGCCGACCAGGAAATTTTCATGAAAAGATCCTCGACTGTCACATTCGCGTATCCGTGTCCTCTAAACGACAGGAAGGGAGCGCTGGAAAAGGGGTGAGGGAGGGGGCTGACCTGTCTCCGAGGTGATGATGGAAGATCGATTAACACTGAAACTGTCCCTGCCCCTGAACGAGGTCATCTTTTGGCACATATTACTTACTTAGAGCTCTAGGATTATGCGCTGGATGGTGAGAAGCTTTGATGGATTGTCCTGTTTGGGGGAGACCCTAATCCACTGTCGATAGATGCGCTTCCCGTGGACTCTTATTACAGTATCTTTCTTCCTCGGAAGGCATCTCCAGTAATTATAACGGGAGGAAAATGATATCATAATTTTATCCCTCAAGTAAAATACTTAATTTCGACTGACTGCGTTAAGTAGTAAAATAGATATTAATTATATTCAAACAGTATTGAGAATGTGTAATTTCAAATACAAAAAAAAAAAAAAAAAAATAAAAAACAAAAAAAAAAAAAAAAAAAAAAAGAATTGTGTAAATAATATGCATAAATGAAAAGGAAATCGCTTGCAAAGTTTTCCAAAAGTTGCTGCGACTTTCAGCTTCTGGTGGTAATTCATTATTTAGGTATTTTTATAGCTAGCCCAAAGAGACAATTTGCCCGAAAGGGCTATTAATTTCGTTCTGGCATTTTCCGTTGGTTCACTTTTGAAATTATTGCCACCAAATATTAGAGTCCCGCATTATATTTAAAGAAATTAAATAATGAAGACTCTGCATTATTGTTTGTATGTTTCTCGCATTGTGATAAAACAACAGTACCTAAAGCCATCAAATTTTCAATAACGTAATCCTACCACGAATATGGGCATCTGGAAACCCTAATTTAGAATTTGGAAGTTGTTTTATTATCTATTTCATATTTTGTCAGACATTAAAGAATTTCTGATTAACAAACTCAACGATTTCAAAGCGAGCAATGGCAACGCTGTACGGGGGAAAAAATTATCTACAGCGCACGAGACTGTGTGTCGGAAATTCTAAACATATGCTCATTTTGAAATTATTTTGCGATATTGCTGTTGAACTGAATTTTATGGTTTAAGTGCGAAGAACATGATATTTAATAAATAAAGGTAACACACAAAACGTTAAAAAACACCCCATTTGGGCGTAATATAAAATCTAAAAGCTTTCAGATTTTTTTTCTGTTATTTTTTTATGAAATAAATTCGTTTTTAATGAATAAAAGGTTTTTGCTTTAGCGGTTTCTCAAAATGGTGAATGCAACTGAGGAAAGAATATGTATTAAAAGTTAGAATTTCCGATACACAGTCTCGCGTGCTGGAAATGATTTTTTTTTACAGTGTTGCCTTTCCTCGCTTTGAAATCGTTGAGTTTCTTAATCAAAAACTCATAAATGCTTCACAAAATATGAAAGAGATAATAAAACAAATTCCAAATTCGGGCTTCCAGATGCCCATGCTCGGGTGGAGATGTACGTTATTCAAAATTAGATGGCTCTAGGTACCGTTGTTTTACCACAATGCGAGAAACATACATGTATACATTTATGCAGATTCTTCATTATTTAATTTTCTTTAAATACAATGCAGGATTCTAATATTTGGTGGCAACAATTTGAAGTGAACCGACGCAAAATGCCAAAATGGAATTAATAGCCTTTCTGGGCAAATTGCCAATTGCATTGGTGTGCATTAATTTTTTTTTTTTAAACTTGAATTAAATTTCTGCTGTACAAATGTTTCCATTGAGAGCAAAACATTATTTAAAACTAAACTTATTTTTAAAATATGCGACAGTTAAGAAAACAAGGAAAACGTCGAAGATGAATCACTGCTCTGGTGGACTTCAACTAGCTGTACTCACTTCAACTAATAACCAAAACATTGAGTAGATTAGAGATTAGTGTTTGTCCATTGTCCTTTAACAATTTTGATACTGAAATAGCCTAAATCTCAAATGAATAGCTTTCGAAAAAGGAAACAAGACCGAAAAAACTACGACAAAGTCGATCAAAAATCAAGGTAATAAATATTAACTATTCTTTTCGATTGTAATGGTGTGTGTATCATAAATTCCACGCTTAGCGAAGAATATTATTAACAGTGGCTCAGATTTTGTTTCGAACACTTCTGAAATCTATTTGCATAGATCTTGTAATAAGTATTAAAAGATAGGCGTCAAAATGTTTTCTAATATATTATCCTCCCTCTATTTTCAGCTCTGTTTGTTACAAAATATCATAAAAATATTCCTTATAGAAAATAATTTATGCAACAAGTGTTAATCAGAAACTCAAATAATAATTCGGATATTCGAAAGTTTTGTAAAGATGTTTTAGTACACGGTGTTTCATGATTGTCATGATTTCTACTTCCTTGTACATGATTAATCATGCCATGATTTCTACTTCCTTGTACAAAGTAAAGAAAATTTCGTAATCACGAAAAATTCCGGATACCATATTTCAACGAAAATATCCATTTTAACCGCTACCCAATCAAATTTCACGATGTTTTTGCCCGATATCGGTACGTAAGTGTAATAATATGTAATAATGTAATGTAATGTATGTAATAATAAATGTAAATAAAGAATAAAGGACTCTTTTTCCCCAAAACGAATTATAAAACTGAGTTAAAATGAATTCAGAAGAGATTTTTCCGTGGTGTCTGTACGTATGTACGCAGGTATGTATCATAAGTTAAAAACGAGTATCCTCAGAACGTTGAAATTTTGTACATAAGACTGCTATAATACGTAGACGTGCACCTTGCATTTTGGTTTCATTCGGCCGCACCTTCATCTTCATGTGGGAATTTCGAAAACTAAATATATGTATACCTATATCCAGTCTATTACTTGACTCAGTGAACTCAGTTTCTTAATTCAGTTTATATAATTGGAAAATCAGGAATAAAAGACTCTTTTTCCCCCAAAAAAAATTATAAAACTGATTTAAAATGGATTCTGAAGAGGTTTTTTTCGTGGCATCTATACGTACATACTTACGTATGTATGCGTTTCCCATAACTCGAAAAGGAATAGCCTCAGAACGTTGAAATTTTGCATATAGGAATGCTATAACATGGAGATGTGCATCTCTTATATCGGTTGCAATAAACCGCACCAAAAGTATATATATATTCACTCTGTTACTAGGCTTAAATTCCATTTCTTTATTCTTACAGGTTTGTAAATTGCGCATTTTGTTCTTTAAAAATGATTGAATTATGTTGTTCTTAGCTTCCGGTTAAGATTTATATGCCTTTAGTTACACTGCATGTTATAGTTGTAGAAATATCAACAATTTAAAAGTTGTTTAAGATAAGCCTAACTTTTTGGCCATAGCGGCCATATTTGTTTACGTTTGAAACTTAGCAAAATAGTGGATTTGTTGCTAATCTAGAGAAACTAAGCTTCGCAAGAACAAAGATGACGCCTTCTTTTATGATTGCGAAATTAAATCATGCTTAATCCATTCTGGAATTTATTCGAGGAAATAAGTGCTTAAGATTTACTTCGTAATTATTAATATAGACATTTTGAGTTTTTATGCATTTTTGTCTTGTCGCGAAGTAAGAACTGCATTAATTGAATGAGAAATACTAAATCTTCTGTGAAAAACCTTTGTGTGTGTGTGTGTGTGTGTATATGTCTCTGTGTGTGTGCGCGAGCTATCGACGAAGCAGATTTAATTCAACCTAATAAGTTTAAATGAAATGGAAGAAAAAAACGCGTATAATTTAATATTCTGTACAAGGAAGTCATGTGGTGTACACATCAGATTTTTTTTTTTGTATTTGTGTGAGTTAAGCTTTTTATCCCAAAAATTAAAAAATACTTCTTTAAAAGTTTCTTGCTGGTCACATAGTTAGAAAGTAATACATAAGCTATGCTGATCCTATAGCTAAACTATGTGACCAGAGGGTTGAGTGGTAAAGCAGCGAGTAGAATAGCGTTTAACTCTCGTGCAGGTAACTAGTAGCTGCAAGATTTTTATACTCGCATACGTAGAGAGCGTTGATAACTATATTACTCGCATTTATCTGAGGTGTTTTGAATAAAGAAATTTCTAAACGAATAGGAAGAAAAGGCACTGGAGGAAACCGGTAGCACGTAGTAAACGGGTTAAAGAGACTAGACCAATGTCCTAGCATCTTAGGTAATAATTCTTTGAAATAATTTTTTTACATAATATTCAAAACTTTAATAAGGAATACCACTTTATCTTCTTTAAGGTAGCGTGCCGTTCGGTTTGGTTTTTCTGAGATTTATTTATTGGTTTAGTTTATTTGGTTATTATATTTATCGATTCACACGTGCTGACGTCACTCTGGCTGCCCCATAGACCTTATAAGAAATAGAGCAACCCAAATGGGTTTTCTCCCTTGTCTGACGCATTCCCGGCTGTCCCCTTGACCACATCCGGAGGAGTAGGGACGATTTGCTGAAACTTAACAATGGTTGGCTATTGCAGAGCGTATAATTGTCAAGAAAAAGCTGGTTGTAGCGCCTCATTTCGCAAATTAGAATTTTTACATATTTTTATTTTTGAAACTGAGATTGATTTTTAAAAAGTTAGCATATTTATCAAGCGTAATTAACGTTCCAAATAATTATAAAGCTGTTGCGTACTTTCAGGCCTGTATGTTTATTTAGCTTTACCTATGCTGTAAGGAAATTTGTAACTACTTCTTTTAGAAAATAATATTTTAAATCTGAACTAATAGAAAATTTCAAACAAACAATTTCCTCTTACAATTTTTATGTTTTTTTGGTGTAAATAAGTAAAAAATTCTAAAATACCTGAAAATTAATTTTCAAACGTTTTTGTTTAAAATTCTAAATTTTAAAATTATAGGTGAATATTATAGCATAATTTCTATAAAGGAGTTTTATTTCAATTACATTTCATAATACATCGTAGTGATAAACACTTTTAACACCTTAATAATTTTTATACATTTATTCTAACGTAAAAATTGTACTTAACTGTAATAATTAATTGTGCTAGTATTTTATTATGATTATTTTTTTAAATTTATTTCCAGTTCTGCATAATATTTTTTTTATTTACTGCAAATTTAATTTATTAGCCCAAAGGGGTGGTAGCCCAGAAAGGCTATTAGTTTCAAAACGGCATTTTGCGCTGTTTCACTATAAATGTCCGTTTCACTTTTCGAATTGTTGCCACTCAATATTATCGCCCTGCATTATATTTGAAGAAATTAAATAATGAAAAATCTGCATGAATACATGCATGTTTCTCGCACAGTAAAAGAACGACGGTATCGAGAGCCATTAAATTTTGAATAACGTAATCCTCCATCCGAACATGAGCACTTGGACCAAGAATTTCGAATTTGTTTTAATACATTTCATACTGTAGAGTCATTAGGTATTTTTTTGAAGCAGGAGATGTGATAAATAAGCGATGCCCTCGCCGGGACTCGAACCACGGACCTTCCGAATACGCGCCGAGCGTGCTAACCATTACAGCACGAAGACATACTAAGAAGGCGGGGAGAAATACCTTGTAATATTTTGTAAAGCTTTAACGAATTTTTGAATAACAAACTCAAAAAGTTCAGAGCGAGCAATGGCAACTCTGTACGGAAAATAAAATTTTTATCTTCAGCAAGGAAATTCTACAGATATGCTGTTTTCAAATATTTTGTGATATTGCTGTTGAATTGAATTTTATGTGGTTTACGTGCGAAGAACATGATATTCAATAAATAAAGGTAACACACAAAACGTTAAAAAACGTCTCTTTGGGCGTAATCTAAAATCTGAATTTATTTTATTTTATTTAAATCTAAATTAAATTTAATCTAAATTTTATTTATTTATTTTTAATTTTTCCCCATTACACTCAGAAAAGTTTATGCTCCGATTTTGAAGAATTATTAAAATAAATAATCGTCTTATGATCATCTTGTAATGTTAATAGTTAATTATCATATAATTAAATAAATGATCGTCTTATAATGTTATAGTAATTTTAAAAACTACTGCCTGAAAATGCTCATAAAATTGTTTTAAAATATCAGATCTTTTTTAATTTTCCGTTATTTGTTTCAAAGCATCAAGAACTATCTGTTTTGTAAGTTCATAAATTTTGTGTTTAGAGTTTTTACCACCCTACCAAAGTAAAGATATTTATACAAGAATTAAGCGTT
This sequence comes from Stegodyphus mimosarum, assembly GCA_000611955.2. NCBI lineage: Eukaryota > Metazoa > Arthropoda > Arachnida > Araneae > Eresidae > Stegodyphus > Stegodyphus mimosarum. The sequence continues at coordinate 26,871 of KK121673.1, read as the reverse complement.
AAAAAATGGGCAAAATGCAGTAAAAATTATTTTAATGAGATATATTTGAAAAAAATGTGACTTTCATATTCTCATCACTATACATTGTATCACATTTAACAATTAAAAACAGTTATATTATACTGTTGCGTTATACGGGTTCGTGAATTTGAGAGTATCCGATGAAAACACGATGCAGAACAATAAAAAGCACAATATCTTTACAAGAATCACTATTTACAGCACAGTTCCAAAATTACCTTCAAAAGCGTCGAAAATCTACAATAAATACGCTGAAATAATCAGCAACACAGCTTCAGGCTGTAACTGTAAAGGTAGCTTCACGGCAACACTAAACTTATAATAAACACCGTGGAACAATCACCAATACACTGTCAAGCTATACTGTAAAGGTAGCCTCACAGGAAAGCACTATCTCGATCGCTTTCCGTTCACAAAACTCTCGCGTAGCTTAGCACTCACAGTAAGCAGCTATTCTCACAATGCAGCGATTCTCATAATGCCGGCTCTCAGAAACGCAAGGGTTTATATAGCTTTTCCTTAGGTTCCACAGGTTTCGAGAAATATCTCGACAGGAAGTTATTCTAGAAGCTTCCCGATTGGACCATGGGATATCGCCAATTTGGACGCCAAATGGGCGATAATGTCGCCAATCTGGCAACCCTACCATACACTATTTTATGGCAACCCTAGTGCTATGCCGGAAAGCTTACATACAGGCGCAACCGCCGAATTTTTCGCAACAATACAAACGCCATAGGTTTCAGTGTTAAAGTAAACCAGATCGTCTCTACTCCTTTTTGCGGACATGTGGAGGACGCTCGCTCTGCCAACTGGGTTAGTCTATCTCTTGTAAGGTCCATGGGCTGCCCCGAAACCTCTCGAACTTGCCACATTCCCTTGTTCCAACCATCGTCGCCACAGCTGGTGCACTGTGAACGCGTCCAGCTGAGATTTGCCGCATTGACCACCCTTCTCAGTCCGATGACTATGCGTAAAATTGCGTGTCTACTGGAACTGCCTCCGTCGACAACGGTCTGGCATTCTCTATTTATTACACGCGTTCTCTGAAACAAGAATAAATATTCTACGATGACTTCTCTGGCAGAAATAAGGGCACGGAATATTGAACATTCTCATCATCAAGTCAAGATGATCAGTGGCGTCTATCGCGACTGCAGATTCCTCCCTTGTATCTTCTTCAACGTGCGCTGGACAGCTGCGCATTTCATATCTTTCGCATAACTCGGTGACGTGCGTCTACTCTGAAATTAGCGTAATTTTCGCGCCGCTCCTTCTTGGTGTTGCATTTTCAAAGTCCGGTACTGTATATGGCTACTTTGGAAGAAAATCGGTATAACTCAAACTCGCGATTATTCTCCTATATCATAATCAAAACGAAAATGTGGTATATTTTTATGTGAAAGAGTGCTACAAATATAATTCGCATGTCCGGCCCTTAGCATAAGGAAAATTAGAAATGGAGCTTTACCTCTTTGAGATGACCGCTTCCACAGATGATCAACATCATTTGGAATAATCGGTGTCGTCTTATAGATGGTTCACTATGTATAGTATATATAGCAGAATCTAGTTTTTAATGACATTAATTTCAGTTATAAGGTACTTCTCCCGCCTTCTTCGCATGCATTCGTGGTGTAGTGGTCAGCACGCTCGAAGCGTAACCGAAAGGTCCGTGGTTCGATTCCCGGCGAAGGCGTTGCTCATTTTTCACCTCTTCTGCTTCCGAAATAACCTAATGACTCTACAATTGGCTCCCGAACTAAAAAGGTGACGAATGATGATTCTCTACCACCAGGATTTGGCGACTGGGTCCCCTGGACCCTAGTCGCCCTTTAAAAGGGGAAGTATATAAGGTATTCCTCCCGCCTTCTTCACATGCCTTCGTAGTGTAGTGATCAGCACACTCGCCGCGTATTCCAGAGGTCCGTGGTTCGAGTCCCGGCGAAGGCGTTGCTCATTTTACAATACCTCTGTTTTTTAAAAAAAACTTATGTCTATATATAGTAAGGTAAAAAAATACTCAAACGAAGAAAATTACTTTCGTTTTATGCTTATTTATTGGAGACAAAATGACATTTCTTTTGCATAGAGCTTTTTCTACAGAATAATTTCTGCCATTTAATTCTTTTTAATGGTTTTTATTTCCTTGTAAGAAGTAAAGCAAGTACTGTAATCGCAAAAAAAATTCGGGTATCATATTTCGACGAAAATATACATTTTGACCGCTCTCGAATCCATCGGAAGGATGTTTATGTGTGACATCTGTACGTACGGATAGAATAAAGGGCTGTTTCCCCCCCCCCCAAAAAAAGGATTGTAAAATGGATTTAAAATGATTTCAGAATAGAATTTTTTCATGACGTCAGTACGTACGTTTTTGAACTATGCGAGATACATACATACGTGGCGTAACTCAAAAATGAGTAACCATAGAATGTTGAAATTTTGTACGTAGGACTGTTGTAACATCTAGTTGTGCAGCTCCCTGTTTCACTGCAATCGCCCGAAACATCTAAATTTCTTACTTCATGTCTATCACTATATATATATTGCCGCTCTGTTACCCGGCTCGGTTAGCTCTGTTTCTTTATTCTTATATGTTGGTAAATTGTGCATTTTTTGCTTTAAAAATGATTGAATTATGTTGTTGTTATCTTCCAGTTAAGGTTTTTATCGCTTTAATCTGCATATAATAGTTGTAGAATTATCAGCAATCAAAAGTTTAGGTGGCGCTAAGCCTAACGAGGCCGCCATGTGTTTGCATTTGAAACTCGTAGAAGAATAGTGAATTTGTAGAGTCGTTAGGCATTTTTTGAAGCAGGAGATGTGAAAAATGGCAATGCCCTCTTCGGGACTCGAACCTGAGGCCTCTCGAATACGCGCCGAGTGTGCTACCGTTACACCACAAAGGCATGCTGAAAGGAGGGAGAAAATACCTTGTCAGTATTTTCTGTACTAAAGTCAGTTTATGCACCAACCAACTTTAGTGTTTTTTTGCCGCTTGGAACCAAAAGTAAACTTTCAATTTTCTACTCAAATGGCGCAATTGTGAACGAAGCCGCCATTTGTTTACATTTGAAATTCTTAGTAGTGCGGTGAATTAATTCAGTTTCTGCGCCAACTTCAGTGTCTTTTTTCCGAGTGGGACTAAAAGTAAACATTCAGTTTTGTTCACCGAAAAATCTGTCTTCTTAGCTGCTGCTCTAATTACTTGTTTTTGCGTAGAAACTTTTTTTTAAAATTGTAAAAATTGTTCTTTTAACTGGTTTTGACTGTATTTGGCAACATTTAATATATTTTTTTAATTTTTAATGTTTTTTGTTTTTATGTATTTGCCCTGCCTCGAAGTGGAACTGAATTAATTGAATAAGAAATATATCTCTAATAAAAGTCGAGGAAATAAGTTTAAATGAAATGCAAGAAAAACTGTGTGCAATTTAATAGGCTGTACAAAGAAGTTATGTATTGCCCACATCAGGATTTTTTTAGGATAAGCAAAAGATAAACACTTTCAGTAATAAAGTGAAAGTACTGAAGGCTAATCATACATAAAATAATAATTTCTTCATTTCGCTTCAAAAATTAATTTCAGCGAATTCTGAAGATGGTAACTGTATAGCTTAATTAGTTCTTGTCTTTATAAAAAGAAAGGGCATAGTAATTTTAATTAATTTCTTTGTGTTAGTCATTCGATAGCTGTAAAATTATATTCAAAATGAAAGTTTGTACATACAACTTCCAAATATAGATTTTCAGCAAAGCAATGGAGGAAAGTGCTCATATAAATATCGTACAATCAATTCAGAATTTCTTATTGCTCCTAAATTCTACATATACTTTTTTCTGAGAAACTGCTATATGATTCAAATAATCAGTTTAATATGACTCAGACAGCTGATCAACCTGAGTAACAGACTGCCCCTCCTCCACTGGCCATACTAACTGTTGAGTGATTACTTAATTTGGGTGAGTATTCATTAAGAATAATTTGAATGGACTTACTCTCTGGATTAAGAATATTTTGGCAAGGCAATCTGCCTGAGGAAAAAGGTGTCTCAATGGACAAGGACTTATAAAGGAAAATGCATTCATATTTCATTACACATAGGAAAAATCATGAAAACTCTCATGCAGCCAGCCCGTTTCCTGGGATTTGAGCTCGGATCGAGCTATTAATAGTCAGCAGTTTTACTGCTCTGCCGATGTTGGACCTTTACTTCCTGGAAGTGAAACTAGTGTTATAAGGTATTTCTCCCGCCTTCTTAGCATGCCTTCGTGGTGTAATGGTCAGCACACTCGCCGCGTATTCGAGAGGGCGGAGGTTCGAGTCCCGAAGAGCGCAATGCACATTTTTCAAGTCTCTCAGCATCAAAAAATCCTAATTTCTCTACAGTGGCGCCCGAACAAAAAAAGGTTGTGGATGATGATTCTCCACCACCTGGATTTGGGTTCCCTAATTCCCAGTCGCCTTTAAAAGGGGGTAGCACATAAGGCATTTCTCCCGCCTTTTGAGCATGCTTTCGTGGTGTAATAGTCAGTACACTCGGCGCATATTCGAGAGGTCCGAAGTTCGAGTCCCGTCGAGGGCATTGCTTATTTTTCATGAGTTCAGCTTCAAAAAAATCCTAATGTCTCTATAGTGTTTTGAGGGAGTACAAAGAATCAACTCAGAACAGATGGTTGGAAGTATTCGACCATTTAACAAAACTGCTTCAAAAATGTGAATGAATAAAAAAGAAGAGTTATAAACTATTTTAGTTTGACTATTGCATTCATTAAAGTCATTAAATTTTTTTAATTTATATATTTTTGGTTTGAAATCATTTTCAGCTAGTGTTTTGAAGAAAGTTACGCAAGAAATTCAATTTAAATGAACCATCTGGTTAAAGTAACAATGAAAGACATAAAATTGGCAGCAAATAATGTATCAAAAATATAAATAAGTTAAAAAAATTATAAACTTATAAAATATTTTAATAGCGTTCACATCTCCAATAAGTATATTTCTGTCATTGAAATCACGATGTTTCTCAGCTTCGTATTCTCACTATGAACTCATTTTAATAAGTTTCTCAAGGAAAAAAAAACAGTCAAAGTAAATGCAAGGCACTTTCGCATTAATTCATGAAGTCTGGAAAATTATGATAAAAAGGAAGCGGCTACTTAAATTACTGTCAGATAAAATTATTATAAGCAAATTCGTGCGATTTTAATTTTTCCTCCGTTACCGTGAAGCTCTCATCAATTAAGACTTTTTTTACGTAGCTTCGAAAATTCTGTCTATTTAATTTTCTTAATGAAAGAAAATTAAGTTCGCGGAACGTGATTCTCTTTTTTTTTCCCATCCGTAAATATTTAATTCAATTTACTTTTAAAGCGCGGTTTCTTTGTTAAGAAAGGATTGGATGGTGCAAAAATAGCCAAGCGTTAATGATGAAGTCTCTGTAGATATTACAAAATAATATCTGTAATAGAAAGATATATAGTGGCTCCCAAAAGTGTTCGTACACTTATGATTTTCATCGAAATAGGCCTCTATCCATTAATTAAAAGTAAACTTTCTGAATGAGATTTTAATAATAAGATCTATAATCTATTACATGAAATATTTTTTAAATATAGCGAAACTTTATTTTTAAGAAATTAATAATAAAAAATGACAAACATTTTATCTCACAAAAGTCTTCGTACACTGAAATATTTTTGGACAAAATCAAAATTCGAATTATTAATTTTCTAAATTTTTTTTATTTTTGCATTGTGGTGGCATTTAAAAAATCGTTGACTTTAATTTTTCATTGTTTACTTCATAATATTCTATTTATTATTGAAAAATGGGTCGCAGTCGTAAAGAAATTACAAACAGCATTCGAAAATCGATAATTTTTCACCACAGTAGTGGTAAATCAATGCGAAATATCGCTAAATTAGTTAATTTATCCCATTTTACAGTGTAGTAAGTGATAAAAAGCTTTAAAAAAGAAAATCGGATTGGAAACAAGGTAAGAAAATGTCGATCGAGAAAGTTAATTAAACGTGATGAGAGATTTATTATTGGAAAATTTGTGGAAAACACATATTCGAGTGCTGTAAAATTTTCTGCAGAATTTAATGCAAAGTTGTCTACTTCAATTTCACCTGAAACTGTTCGACGCGTTCTCAGAGAAGCTGGATTACATGGGCGTCCTGCCCGTAAAAATTTTTTTGTTAGTGAGAAAAACAGAAAGCTTAGGCTTTCATTCGCAAAATCAATGATAAATACACCCGAAACGTACTGGAATAATGCCCTATTTGCTGACGAAAGCAAATTTAACATTTTTGGTTCCGATGGTCGAATAACTAATCATATGGAGAAGAAAAAATGAGGAACTTCATTCTAAGAACTTACTTGGAACAGTTCAGCATGGCAGTGGAGGTGTTCTTGTGTGGGGGTGCATGACAGCATCAGGACTAGGTAATTTGGTATTTATAGATGGCATAATGAATCATTCTCTTTATTTAAATATTTTAAGAGACAAATTAAAATGATCACACAAAATTTGGGTATTGCAAACAACTTTATTTTTAATCAGGATAACGATCCTAAGCATACGGCTCTCAACGTTCGCCTGTGGTGTCTCTATAAATGTCCACAGGTTTTGAAAACACCACCTCAGTCGCCAGATTTAAACCCCGTAGAACACATTTGAAAAGAACTGGAGGTTAGAGTACGAAAACACGACATCAAAACGAAAAGCGAACTCAAAACAGTCATGATGGAAGAATGGATGAACATTGATACAGAAATTACAAAAAACTAGTAAAATCTATTCCCAGACGTTTAAAAGCTGTTGTGGATGCTAAAGGATATCCTGCTCAATATTAATTTAACGAAAAACGAAAATATTGACTAATATGTCAAGATTTGTTTGAAGTATACGAAGACTTTTGTCAGATAAAATGTTTGTCATTTTTATTAATTTATTTGTTATTTTTTGTTTATTTGTCAATTTGTTTGTCATTTTTATTATTATTAATTTCTTAAAATAAAATTTCGCTATATTTAAAAAATATTTCACGTAATTTTGTTACGAATAGATTACAGATCTTATTATTAAATTCTCATTCAGAAAGTTTACTTTTAATTAATGGATGGAGCTCTATTTCAATGAAAATTATAAGTGTACGAACACTTTTGGCAGCCACTGTAGATATCAACAAGAAACCAAATTCCTTTTTAAAAGCGCTGTTTCAGTAAGCGAAAGTTTAAACACAGAAATCGCACAACAGGAAGAATCCCACTGTTGGCAGCTACGGGTTGGAAAAGATATTCTTAATAACTACGCCAGAAGAACGGAAAGAAATTGGTACTTTATTGAAATAAATAACAGATCTACAACAAGGAAAATAGCTGTTAAGTAGTTCGAGGAGAAAGCCAGAAATAAAGCAAAGAATATCTTACATCGCCAAAATAACTTGTACAGACATTGGGTATTTTTTGAAAGCCAGGAAAGATGAAAAATGAGCAATGCCCTCGCCGGAACTCGAACCTCGGAGCTCTCGAAATACGCGCCGAGCGTGCTAACCACTACATCACAAAGGCATGCTAAGAAGGCGGGAGAAATACCTATATATTCCCCCTTTTAAAGGACGACTGAGGATGAGAGGACCCAATCGCCAAATGCTGGTCGTGGAGAATCATCATCCACCACCTTTTTAGTTCGGGCGCCACTTGTAGAGCCATTAGTTTTTTTGAAGAAGGAGAGATGAAAAATGAGCAACGCCTTCACCGGGAATCGAACCACGGACCTCTCGGTTACCCGTCAGGCGTGCTGACCATTACACCACGAAGGCATGCGAAGAAGGCGGGAGAAATACCTTATAACAAGTACAAAAATCTTCAAAACGGAATTTCGTGTTTTTACATTGTTGAGCATGTTTATTTTTGAGATAATCCGAGCTATATAAATAATACAATTTAAAACTACGAATGTGCATTAAAGTTTAAAAAAGTGCATGAATAAATAAAAGGAAATAAAAGCAAGGAAGGAAATAAAAACTTTTAATAATATAATAAGGAAATAAATAATATAATAATAATAAATAAT
>KK121673.1:0-18701 GCA_000611955.2 Stegodyphus mimosarum | reverse complement strand
TAATATAATGAGGAAATAAAAACTTTTGCCACTTCAGGTTATTACGTATGACATCATGATTTAAATTTAATGTAATATAAAAAAAAATTTTGTCAACATTAATAAAAAAAATTAGCATGGCAATAATATATGTTGTCAGTTATACTAACCTTGTAGAGACATTAGGCATTTTTGTTTTAAAGCAGGAGAGATGGAAAATGAACAATGCCCTCGCCCGGACTGGAACCTCGGACCTCTCGAAATACGCACCGAGCGTGCTAACCACTACACCACGAAGGCATGCTAAGGTGGGAGAAATACCTTATAACTTACACAGCAAAGTCTGTAGTAGCAATCATCGAGGAGTTCAGTACTATCACGCGACTCTGAATTGAAGAATTAAACTGCCTAACTCTCTCTGCAATTCTATTGATAATGGCAGAGTTAATGAAATATTTGGGGATGCTTCGAGACTTCCAGAATGTCGCCATACTGGCGAGAAATCGCCACGATCCCGTAGGATGACTTCTGCCAATATTTCTGGTTCTAAATGAGCTATCTTTGCAATTTCCAATTCAGAATTAAGGTATATGAAGTATAATACATAACGCAAACATAATAAATCTGATTAAATAAAAATGTACAATAAGATTACTATTTAAAATGCGCCACAGAGACAAATTAATAAACAGAAATAATACATAACAATATAAAAATAAATATAAACCTAAATACTATCAGTTAAATATAGATTTTATTTAAATTTAAAAGAATATATATAATTATCAGCGCAATATCGGAAGTGCTACCAAAAATATCTCTAAGGGCACAAGATCCAGCAAAGCTTGAATCTTTCCAGATGAGAATAAAATTTTCAACGCGGTTGAGGAATATATTAGCGATCGAAAATTCCTTCGCATGTTCCTAAAATCGGAGGGGAAGGAAGCCAAAAATACAGAAACTGCAGTAATTAACGATATGTTCTCAGTTATTAATTTTAATTCCTCTTTTTTGATTCTGGGGATTAGTGCACAAGTGATAATTCCTAAGTTCTGGAATTCAAAACGCTTCTGTTAAATATCGTACACAATATGAAACTGCTGTTATTGAAACAACATCGTTTGATGAACTCATATTATAGAGATATTAGGTTATTTCGAAGCAGGAGAGATAAAAAATGAGCCATGCCCTCGCTGGGACTCGAACCTCAAATCTCTCGAATACGCGCCGAGTGTGCTGATCATTACGTCACGAAGACCTGCTAAGAAGACGGGAGAAATACTTTATAATATAAGAAAACCTGTTTTTCGCAGAGCTATCTAAATTTAAAGCAGGATTAATTTCTTTTCTAATGAAGAATTTCAGATCAAATATTTCAAAATATATCTTTATCTGAAATTGAAAACAAATTATTTAAAATACATTTCTTCCTTGACCATAAAAGATTTCAAATATTATAATGTTCTTTAGGGGGTCAGAAACCTTTAAATAATTTTTTAAATCGAACATTTTCATGCTTTCAAATCAAAAATCAATCTTTACAAGCATTTTGAAACTAACCCAAAGTAAAAATTCCCTTTCGAATCAAATTTATGATAAAAACATAATTTCAAGATTTCATGGTTTAAAGGGCCAAATGATTTGTTGACCCTTACAGTTTAGTAAATTTTTCGTATTAAATCAAATTTTATGTACAAGCAAAACTATACTTTAAACGCTTGAATGTACATCTTTACACGATTATGTATTTACGCATAATCGAAATATAAACGTATTGGTAAGAGTTTTGTAGATAGATAGATGATTTTAGTGCAGTGATATGTGAAATTGTTGTCTTTTTCTATATAATACAGTCAAATACCAAAAATCCGCCGACCTGAAATCCGCACTGCCTCTCAAAATATAAACACTGAATTTATAGGTTCCAGAAACCGCAGAATGGAGAATGAAATACCGAAGAAAAAATATTTATCCAATAATGATGTCATAATTACCGAATAATAATGATTCTGTGTTAGTGGCAGAAAAAAGATCTTAGCCCAGAAGAGGTTTTTAGTATGGATGATGTGTTCAGATGAGCCAACACTGGCATGTCAGATAACCGATGATGAAATCATTGGCTCTGTTTTGAACTCGCAACAGCAAGAAAACGATTCTGACACCGACACAGATAATGAATTTGATAGGAGTGAGAAAATATCTATTAATGAGGGTTTGGAACATGGTGAAAAATACCTAAAACATTTAGAACAACAGAGCTGTGACACAGACCAAGAGATTATGACCCTGTAAAATTTAAAAAAAAAAAAAAAACTTACTCTGGAGAACCTAAAGTTTTAAAACAAACCTCTATCACTACAGTTTAAAAACTAAATTCCAGGCATCTTTATCCAGACCTCATTTTCGGCTGTCTGTAAAAAATTAATACCCATCACTGAGTGAAAAGCAAGGAAAATTTTAATTCAATTTTCAACGACATATTTGTGCAAAAAAAGACATTTTCATCTGTAACAGCAATTGAAACTCGGTACCTGTCTCGGCATGAAGTAAACGTGGCTCTCCATCTTGCAGTGACGTCAGTGGGTGGAGCCAAAAACCCACAAACTGATTTCAAACAAACAGAAGCAAATATCACACCCCCCCAAAATGGGTAGCATTTAAATAAACTTAAACTTTTTCGTTTTTTTAAATAATTACTCTGTAACTTTTAAGCTTTAATGGGTGCATTTCACATTAATAAAATAAAAGTTTTGTGATTATTATTGTACAAATGTATTTACCTTTTTTTTCTAAGTTCATATTAGTGGTCCGCCAAATATAAAATTATACATTTAGTGGTCCATGAAGTTCTAAAGGTTGGCGACCGCTGGTCTAGACGATTTAACCAGCAAGTGGCCTGAAACGTATAGTGTTCCTGATCAAGGGGCTGTCACGGTAGCAGCCCCTTCCCCCGGGGGTTGACTCAGAAGAATTCCTGGGAAGTACTGGCTAGGATCTGTACTTAGGCAGTCTCAACCACGGGGGCATATAAGTTGTCTTCTCAGGACTAGAGCCCGAGTTTATTCTCAGGTTGGTTCAGGCTTGGCAGGGACCGTACTGGTACTGTCGTGTCTGGCTGTTGTGAAGCTATATTGTCAGATTTTGTTGGTCGTCCGAGGGGAAACGCCCCTATTGGTGGAGTCGGGTGATGCTGCATGACGTGTAATTTCCGACTTTGTATAACTGACATAGATTTCTTCGCCTTTGTGGGGCTCGTCGGCTTCACCGGTTGGATCGCGGCCCCGAGGATTGCCTCTGAGGCCCAGGATGACATTCTATGTAGGGCGATCCTTGAGAACGCTAGGTAATAGAGTCCTGGCTTTCCGGTGTTACTGTCACGGTAGCAGAGGTAATGAATGATACAGCATTAGATTTCCAGGTTCGGACTACCTTTTCAGTTGCATTCCGATGAAGAAAGAAATCTTGTTGTAAGGAGAAGATCGGCTGTAACTAAAGAACATTGCCAGCTACTTGGGATCTGAAGAATAAAGATAGCAAAATTTAGCTTACCTTTTGTGCACCCAGCAGCAGCAGTTAAATCTCCGAAACTTCATTGGTGTGAGGGATGTATCCATTAATGATAGGATGCATACTTAAGCACAAATCATATTTATTCAGCTATAACTAAATAATATAAAGCGACAGATACATTAATGTTTGCATACAAGCACATACGAAAGCTTAAAAAGAAGTAAGGATTAACTGTATCATGGGATGTATTAATTGGGTGTGATTGACGTATTTGGAATGGTTGATGTAGTTGGTATGGTTGTTGCGCGCGCACCTTGGCATTTCTAGGGTTACCAGAAGTTAAGTTAAAAATAACATTTTCTTCTTCTCAAATGCCTGATTAATTTACAACAATCCCCCCTTTAATCATGCATTTGGGAAATGTTACAAATCAGATTTAGCTCATTTCTTAATTTCAGAAATTTTGGTTTGGGCAATGGCTTAGTGAAAATATCTGCAATCATGGAATTTGTATTGCAGTATGTTATCTCGATTGTTTTATTTTCTTCCATTTCTCTTAAAAAGAAATATTTAACATTAATATGCTTTAACCTGGTATTCATTTTTCCCTGTTTTATCAGAGCTATTGTGGACTTATTGTCCTCATATATCTTAATGGGTAATTTTTGAGGTAGATCAAAATCTTTAAGGAGATCTAATATCCATTTGAGCTCTTGAGCAGCAGTAGCTGCAGAAATAAGCTCGGATTCGGTAGATGATAAGGAAACACAATTTTGTCTCTTTGTGGACCAAAATATTGGGCTGTTTCCCAGAAAAAATAAATTTCCACCCGTTGATCGTCTCGTGGTTAAATCAGATGCATAGTCAGCATCAGTATAACAGGAAAGTGATGGTGGGCTATCAGAGTCAATTTTCAGGCAAATGTCCTTTGTAGAGTTCAGGTATTGAATCACTCTTAGAACTGCTTTCCAGTCCTTCTCCTTTGGAGACTCATTTTTCCTGCTTAACAGATTCACTGCTAGGGTGATGTCTGGTCTTGTTACAGTGGCTATGTATAATAAGGCTCCGATGGCTTGCCTATACTTCGTATTGTCCACTGGTGGAGAGACGTCCTCTTCCTTTGGATAAGAAGTATCCATTGGTGTGTAAGATGGTTTGTGGATATCTGGACAAAACATCATCTTCAATTTTTCTATTTTTGATTTTTGGCTCAATAGGAACTTGTTTTCATCTCTTTTGATGTTGATTCCTAAGTATTTTCTGACTTCTCCTAAGTCTTTTGCTTCGAAGAATTCGTTGAGATATTTGATTAGCCTTTTAATTTTTTCCTCGCTTTTGCATGCTATAAGAATATCGTCGACGTAGACAATAATCATTATCGTATCATTTCCATCTTTCTTTAGAAATAAGCATGGGTCTGCTGTACTCTGCGAAAAGTTAGTGTTCTTTAATACTTCTTCGACTCTTTTATTCCATGATCTAGCAGCTTGTTTTAATCCATAAAGAGCTTTTTTCAATTTGCAAACTTTTCCTTCTTGTCCCGGTTGAATTGTACCTTCTGGTTGTTCCATGAATATTTCTTCTTTTAAATTTCCGTGTAGAAATGCTGTAGTGACGTCTACATGTCTCACGTGCATTTTATCATATGCTGCGACAGCAAGAAAAGTTCTGATAGTTGTATGTCGAACTACTGGTGCAAAGGTATGATCGTAGTCAGTTCCGAATTTTTGACTATAACCTTTTGCAACTAGTCGCGCCTTGTAACGAATGACTGTTCCATCTTCGTTTTCTTTCAGATTGAAAATCCATCTACAGCCAATAGGTTTCTTTCCTACAGGAAGCTCAACCAGTTCCCAAGTTTTATTTCGGGATAAGGAATTGATTTCTTCGTCAACTGCGAGTAACCACTTTTCCTTTTCTTCAGAATTCAATTTATCCAAGTCTTTAAAATTCTCTGGTATGGTTTTTATTGTGTTTGTTAAGTATCCTAGACGTTCTGGTGGTTTCCCTTTCGTTTTCCTTTCTGATCGTCTTGGCTCAACTTCGGATACAACTTTGTGTTTTTCTGCAGTTTCTTCATCGTTTTCAACATCTTCAGCCTTTGGATGGAGAGAAATTTCAATATTTTCATTCTCTGATAATTCTTCGACAAATTTGACGCTTCTACTGATTATTATTCGATTTTCACCTGTGTAGATTCTGTAACCCTTTGATCGTTGATCGTAACCGACAAAAATTCCTTCAATCGCTTTCTGGTCTAATTTTTTACGATTTTCCTTATGTACATATGCATAGGCTGTGCAACCAAATTGTTTCATATGAGCTAAATTAGGTTTTCTTCCGCTCCATAATTCATAAGGAGTCTTATCACAAGCTCTGGTTGGAAGACGGTTCTGGATGTAATTTGCTGTATTTACAGCTTCACCCCAGAATTTGTTTGGAAGTCGTCTTTGGGACAGTAGGCACCTGGTCATCTCAACAAGGCTTCTGTTTTTCCTTTCACTCACACCGTTCTGAGGAGGCGAAAAAGGAACAGTTAGTTGATGTTTGATGCCGTTACTCGATAGAAATTCCTCCATTTTCTCACTGGTATATTCACCGCCGTTATCGGTTCGAAGTGTCTGGATAGTTCTTCCAAATTTATTTCTTGTTATACCGACAAAGTCCTTTAATTTACCAAGAACTTCATTCTTTTTAGCAAGCAAATAGATGACCGTGTATCTAGTAAAGTCATCAATAAAGGTTACGAAATAAAGCTTTCCACCAATACTTGGAGTAGGCATAGGCCCGCAAATGTCACTATGTATAAGTTCCAGTGGTTTTCTTGCTCGAACACTAGCAGCTTTTGGATAAGGAATTTGTTGCATTTTATTCTTTATGCATTCTGAACAGCTATCATTATGAGTGCAATTATCTAATTTTATCCCTTCTGCAAGATTTTCTCTTATTAATTGTTTGATTGCGTCATAACTTCGATGACCTAACCTTGAATGCCATATTTGTATACAGTTTTTATTTTTACATTCAACTGCAAAATTAGCGCTTTCTGGTTTTGTGATTAAAACAATTTTATATAAACTGTTATCGTCAGAATATGCGCGCATAATTAATTGGCTATCCTTTTTTACGTAACAATTTTCCTTTTCGAAAGTAACAGAATATCCATTACTAGCAATTTGTTTAACAGAAATCAAGTTGCTCTTTAAATCAGGAACGTAATAAACATTAGTCAATCGAATTTTCTGCAATCCACATTCTTCTTCTAAATTAAGGTCAACAAATCCTCTGCCCTGCGAATATAAAATTTTTCCATCTGCTAAAATGATTTTCGCTCGAGAATCCTCATATATCAGTTCAGTAAATAAACTTTCATCTCCTACTAGATGACTGCTAGCGCCGGAATCCATGTATAAAATTTTCTTATTTATATTTTGTTCTGAGCAATACCGCGGAGTAATTATTAAACCCTTTTCATAAACAGTACTTTGGACTGGCTTTGAAACATGCCTGTGAGTGTCGGATTCACTGCGTCTCTCTTCGAAAGTGTCTGCGCTCATACAATGTCGGGTCGATTTTCCGACATGTTTGGCCACGCGAGTTTCTGATTTCGAGTTGTCAGGACAAGAATTATTACTTTTGTTCTGCAATTTAAAACAACGCTCACGAGTATGACCACTGCGTTTACAAAAGGTACAGAATTTCTTTTGTCTACTATTATCATAATTTCTAGCATTTATTGCAGATTTAAACGCCGTTGAAGAATTAGAGCTTCGATCTGCTTGTTGTTCTAGTCTTCTGTTATATTCGTCAGTGAGTTTCGTTTTTACAAGATCTGTAGTTATAAGAGTTTCCTCTCTAGCTTCAATGGCAGTTATAAGATTATTGTATGATTCCGGAATTGAAACTAACATAAGTGCGGCTACATGCTGATCCGGAATGTTCTCACCAATAGCTTTGAGTCTTTCGACTAAGTCCATCATATGAGTGATGTGTGCGATCATATCACCATGTTCAGCCATTTTTATAGAATATAATTTTCTCAGAAGATATAATTTGCTGCTCAAATTGGAGCGCTCATGAATTGACTTTAATTTCTGCCATGTACCGGCAGTAGTCGTTTCATCGCTAACATGAATAATCTGAGAGTCGTCAATGCATAGATTTATTATAGCTCGTGCTTGTTTATCCCTCTTTAAAAATTCATCATCGGGTTTAGAAGGTGGGGGAGAATAAAGAAGATCATCTAACCCATCACGCATTAAAAGCATTTGAATCTTGAATTTCCAAGTAGCATAATTTTCGGAATTCAGTTTCGTTATTTGCATACAATCTTTAAGACTTGACTGTGCCATTATTAATTCTTATTTAGCAGTTTCAAAAAGTTTATATATTATATGCACAGGTTAAATTTTAGTTTCGGGATTTACAACATTCAGTCTCATAATCTATGAAGAATAAAGATAGCAAAATTTAGCTTACCTTTTGTGCACCCAGCAGCAGCAGTTAAATCTCCGAAACTTCATTGGTGTGAGGGATGTATCCATTAATGATAGGATGCATACTTAAGCACAAATCATATTTATTCAGCTATAACTAAATAATATAAAGCGACAGATACATTAATGTTTGCATACAAGCACATACGAAAGCTTAAAAAGAAGTAAGGATTAACTGTATCATGGGATGTATTAATTGGGTGTGATTGACGTATTTGGAATGGTTGATGTAGTTGGTATGGTTGTTGCGCGCGCACCTTGGCATTTCTAGGGTTACCAGAAGTTAAGTTAAAAATAACATTTTCTTCTTCTCAAATGCCTGATTAATTTACAACAGGATCGACAAACTCAAACAAAACTCAAACAACACCTTTACATCCCAATCAGACAGCATTGTAGAGATGGTCAATCAAACCATCCTTAATAACTTCTCGCTGGTAGTTTCCAGAAATCAGCAGGACTGGGACAAGAAATTAATTATCTCTGTTTTTACCGGCCTATCGCAGTGTTGTCCACGAAACTACCGATTATCCTCCTCCTAGATGCTCTTTGGCCGTAAACTTCGTTAGCTGTGTGATCCCTTGTTTGGTAGCCTTTGGATGCGCCTTTATCACCTGAGGAGTACGTTGAAGGATCTTCAAGCACGCATTGAAGTGATGAACAGTTTTGCACGAGATCCAATCAACCTGGCGACACAGAAGATGAAGACCCGATGCGACACTAGAGCTACTGAACATTCATTTAACGAAAGTTGCATGATGTGGTTATGGAAACTGGTTCGACGGAAAGAACTATCTCCTAAACTATAGTCACCTTGAGACGGTCCTTACATAGTACTAAACAGGCTGAACGACATCTTAGTTCGGATTGGCAAGTCATCAAATTCTAAGCCTAAGTGTGTTCTTTCCGATAGGCTAGCCCCTCACTCGAGAGATTCATCGAGAGTTGGAAGACATAAAATGGTTGCGATTTTGAGATTATACGGTTCAAGTCAAATATTTAATATTATTTGTGAGTCAAATAATTAGCTTTGAATGAAATATATTGCAGAATGCACATGCAAAGAAATTATAAACTTCCTTTCAATTCAAATATTCTTTTTTAAATTTTAAATTTTGTTTATTATTCAAATTTTTAACAGAATTTATGCTAAAGAATAAGGATAATTTTCGTAGTATCTATTTATTTTTATCAAGTTTTAGGTACATGTATTATGCATTTTGTTGTCAAAAACACTGCAGTTTTGCACGCTTGCAGACAAGGGTTTTCTTTTCCCTTAATGTAACAAGATTTTTCAATTTTAACCACTGTGTTGTTTCAAGAACAATGAATAGAATACCAAACGTAAATTATAACAAATATTCCCATGAATGAATTATTTGCTAATATAATCCATGTTTGATAACTCACTTTTTTCTAAACCCACCAATGGCAAAGCGTTAAAGTCGCTGAACACTGGTAGCTCGGTCCGAGGTTCAAATCCTGCGAGCAAACTGGCTGCATGGGCGTTTCGTGGTTTTCCCCATGTGTTATATATATTCAAGCCAGTTTCTCTTAGAAAGTCGTTAACGAAGGCATCCTTCCCTTTAGGCAAATAGCCCTCGTGTGCTTTGCCGTAATTAAATAAGCCAAAACAAAACAAGCCAAACTTTATAAGTACATGCATGGAATTTACATTGAAGGAACATTGAACTTTGGGAAAGAAAAAGGAGGAGGGGAGTCCTGACACCATCAAAATACCAACTTGGCCGCCAGCGTACGTGTTTTGATAATCAAATTCTTTTGTAAAATATATTTACGCTTGCGCCTTGACTAAAATTGGCGAATTTTGCCGTTACATGGACACTGAGTTTGTGTAATTATTTTACTTGTTATTTTGGCTTTGTGTAGCCAAAATAAGAGTCAGAGAATTGCACAAACTCGGTATCCATGTGCTTCAAAAAATATTAGAGAATTGCACAAACTCCCTTGACTTTGTCCATGTACACATCGATCTATTTTCGTTTAAAAAGTCAAAGGAGCAACCAATTCTACGCTAGACCCAAAAAAATAAATATATAATCTCAATAAACTGCATTTTAAATCAAACGATACACAAAGGAAATATCCACCTACCTTATATAGAAATTTCTGTGTCTTCAGTCTGTGGCACACAGAATTCCTTAACAGCATCCAAAAACTTTCCTCATATCATGTTCCCTTTCTAATATAACGCTTTATATGGTAAGCATTTGAGCCTTTCTTGCGTCAAACCCATTCAAAGCCATCTGAACGATCTTTAGATTCGACCATACGCATTTCCTTCGTACTAACAGGACACTTATAATTCCGTTGAATTACATCCAACAAAGTTTCTTTTCTTCTGTCCTACACCATTTAAAAAAAAACACTTCTGCTCTCTCGTTCTATACCACGAAACACCCAGTTTACCACCGGCAGCCATTTTTCAATGCAAAATACATCCTAACCAAAGAACCTCTAAGGACACGTCTCCTTAGAGGTTCTTTGTCCTAACTAACATGCAACACACAAATCAGCCCTTACAAATCTTTTCCCATCAGTCAAACTCACCGCAATCACGCAGCCAGTTACCTCATAATAAGATTTCCATAACATTGAACTACTCAGGTTACCATAAATGAAACAACAACTTGGCGATAATCCAAGGGGCATCCTTAAATATAGGCTAACCCGAAAGGCTTATGGCCGCCAAAAATCTCCTAACCGATTCGTTTTCCTTGCGGAGCGCTTGAAAAGGAAAAGTGTATGCTAGCAGGCCTCACGCCACATAGGAAACGGGGGAAAAAATTGCGTAACTTTTCACTGACTAGTGACAGTTCACTGACCACTGGCCAGTGGTGGCGAATAATCATTCCCAGAATCTTCTCTAGCACGGATATGTATCTCATGTCAGTCATATATGAATGTTTAAAATTGAAGTCTTTGAGATATTGCATTTTCTTTGATTTAGAATTGAAAGACTCGCTCTATATTAGTTCAGCTGTTAAAACTATAGCAATGAGCGATCCCTTAATTCGTACATCATGACTCAATAATAGACTCTAAATAAGGCAGCCCATTAAATTATTCTAAGTACATTAATTGAGACTTATTTTTCTGAGTTTTACTTTTATTATGATTTTCTTTTGCACAATAAAAAGCTCACCAAAATTCCCAAAACTTTTTTTTTTCCTCCTAAAGAAGAAGAGACTGATATCCCTCGAATATAATTTTATTCAAAATCTGCATCAAGCAAAGTCTGTTCTTTTGCTTAATTTAATGACAACTGCACAAATGCTGAACTCGAGCAATAATTTGAAAAATATTTGTGTATCTCGACAGTATTTCTGAATTTTAATTTGTATGTTCTTTTTACTTCCTTGTACGAAATAAAGGAAGTATTGTAATCATGTAAAACTCTGGGTACCATATTTCAACGAAAATATCCATTTTGAGAGCTATCAAATGCAATTTAACGACGTTTTTGCGTAACATCTGTACGTAAGAACAGAATAAAGGACTCTTTTCCCTCCAAAAAATTATAAAACTGATTTAAAATGGATTCTGAAGAGATTTTTTTCCGTAGCGTCTGTACCTACGTGTGCATGTATATATTTCTCATAACTCAAAAATGAGTAGCCTCAGAAGTTGAAATTCTGTATATAGGATTGCTATAGCATGTAGATGTGCACCTCCCTTTTTGAGGCATTCGATCGCACCAAAAGTATGTATATATATACATACTTTTGGTTATATATATATATATACATATATACACCCACTATATTACTCGGCTTATTGAGCTCAGTTTAATACTTACTCATACGAAGGAAGTATTCCATTATGTTACTCGGCTCAGTGAGCTCAGTTTCTTTATTCTTATATCTTTGTAAATTGTGCATTTTTCCTTTAACAATGAATGAGTTACATTGTTCATGAATTACGTTGTTAAGGTTTCTATGCCTTGAGTTAACCTGCATGTTATAGTTGTAGAATTATCAAGAATTTAAAAGTCGTTTAAGTGCGGCTAAGCCTAAATTTTTTTACCATAGCATCCATATTTGTTTACATTTGAAACATAGCAGAATAATGGATGTGCTGCCAATCTAGAGAAACTAAGCTTCGCAACTTTATTATTGCGAATTAAATTATGCTTAAGCCATTTTGGAATTATCTTTTAAGTTATTGAATTATCCCACATATTGACTCAGCATAGCGTCCACACCACATTAAGTCAGTTTCTGCGCCTTCAGTGTCTTTTTCTCGAGTAAAGTAAACTTTAGTTTTGTGTTTCGAAAAATCTTCCTTCTTGCCCGCTAACCGAATTTCTTGTTTTTGAGTAGAAACTCTGATTTTAGTTGTAAAAATTGTTCTTTAAATTGTTTTAACTGTATTTCTGTTTTATATTTTTCTATATTTTTCAATTTTTAACAAAGATTTTTCGAGGTTTCATGTATTTTTGCCTTGTCGCGAAGTGAGACCTGAATTTATTGAAGGAGAAATATATCTCTAATGAAATTCGAGGAAATAAACTTAAACGGAAGGCAGGAAAAAATACGTATAATTTGATATTCCCATATAAGAAAGTGATGTGGTGTATACATCAAATTTTTGTTTTCTTATATGTTGGTAAATTGTGCATTTTTTGCTTTAAAAGGTGGTTAAATTATGCTGTTCTTATGTTCCAGTTAAGGTTATTATGCCCTAATTAATCTGCACGCAATAATTGTAGAATTATTTTTAATCCAGGTAGAAGCTAACGAAACTTGAATCACCGTTTAAAAATCTTTTTAAACACATTGAAACTATGATCATTTCGTAAAATCTGTGTTAAAAAATTCTCCATACTGTGATGCGATTTAAGTTGATGAGCTTCCTTACAACATTCGAACTATCAACATTCGATCCGGATGCTAAACCGCGGGAAAGCCTCGGGAATAAATAATGACATCCAATACGTTATTTCTAGCCCCTTTATCTATCTTTACCCCATTTTTAACGACGCACTAAAATCTATTTGCTTTGCCCACACACATTCGCGAATGTCTGAAATAATCTTACACCACAATCGTTTTCTACACGTCAATCAAAAAAGGCGACTTTAGTCTCATTGGCTGAAAGTGCGAAGAGGTGGTGCTTTTTCCTGTCTTTTACTGCGGTTAAAATAAAATGCAATAATCGTTCACTTAGTTTCATTGATAAAACACGGCAGAGAACTTCGAGAGGGAAATTTTTTAGTTGCATTTAACTATTCAATAATTCACAGCAAAATTAATTATTAGACATTAAGGGAAAACTTTTTAATTTCATTTTCAGTGAAGTTGCAAATAAATATGTTTCTGCATTAAATTTTTTATGACAATTTTTTAAAAGGAATAACGTGTTTGAAGAAAAATAGATGATTTAAAAGTAAGTTTTTGTTTTCTTCCTCCCCCCCCTTTAAGATCTGATTCATTGTTATGATTTTAAATTTCTTTTCCTTCTTTTAAATCAATAAATGTGTCATGAATATCCAGATTTTGCGAATAAAATTTATGGCTTTATTTTGTTAGTTGCAAATGAAAATGCTTTATAACGTTACAATTTTTATTTCAAGCAGTTTCAGCGTTTCTGTTGTAATTCTTATTATTTAGGATTTTACTTTGAAAGCTAAAGTGTTTCCTTAAATATTAAATCCTTGTGTAAAATATTAAATCCTTGTGTAAAATATTAATCCTTGTATAAAATTTTAATGAAAATTTTTGGTTCATTTTTAAATAGCTAATTTCTTAAGCCAAAATTTTTTATTTATGTACTTTAAAGTATTTATATTTTTCCATTTATTAGCCCAGAAGGACTATTAATTTCGTTTTGGCATTTTGCGTTGGTTCATTATAAATGTCTGTTCACTTTTCAAATTGCTGCCAACAAATATTAGAGGCCCGTGTTCTTCTATTTAAAGAAAATAAATAATGAAGAATCTGCATAAATGTATGTATGTTTCTCGCATTGTGATAAAACAACGGCAGCTAGAGCCATTCAATATTGAATAATGTAATCTTCCACTGGATATGGGCATCTGGAAGCCGGAATTTGAAATTTATTTTATTATTGATTTCACATTTTGTAACACTTTAACGAATTTTTGGTTAACAAACCCAACGATTTCAAAGCGAGCAATGGCAATAGTAATACAGGGGGGGTTGCCTCGAGCGCGAGAGACTGTGTATCGGAAATTCTAAAAATATGCTCATGCTATGCTATTGTTGAATTGAATTTTATGTTTCACGTGGAAAGAACATGATATTTAATAAATAAAGGTAGCGCACAAAACATTACAAAAACGCCCCTTTGGTCCTAATGTAAAATCTGAAAGTTTTAAGATTTTTATTTTATTTATGTATTTTTGCTTATTATTATATCAATTAATTATTGAAATATGCCAGTTGTTTTTATTCTTCTCATTTAATTCAGACGTTCTTGGAAATGTTTGATTAAGGGTAAGAGGGTGAGTATCTATATATATACACATACATATAAAGAAATTATATATATATAAAGAAATATACAAATAGGCTAAAAATTCGAATTCAAAAATTAGAATAATTTTTTTTAAACCGTCCTGCGCTGTAGCTCCAGGATTGAAGTAGAATAAACTTAATGCAACTAAATTAATTAGTAAATTGGTAAAAAAGGTAAATTGGAAGAACTGTTCTGCTATTGGACAGTTTGAACCTTGTCGCATGCTTTTTCCAAGAACTACAAAATTTCGGCTTCTGCACAGCAGTTTGAATTCTACTTTCTTTAGCAAGAACACCGTTTGGTCATCTTTAGAATTCAGTTAGATCACGCATAGAAGGTCGTGTTAAGATTTCAGTAAGTTCGCGTTTTTCAATTTTTTTCAGTTATCGTTTCAAAAAGTTTTTCAGTTTTTAGCAGCTTAAAGCTCAGATTTAGCCTTTTTATTTATAGAAATCTCTAAGTACAGTTTTCCGTTTTTCCTGATATTAATAGTTTAGTTTAACATAATTGGGGACCTCCCAATTTTTTAGTTTGTTTAAATGACTATTAGTTTTGCTCTTTATTTATACTTGAGTTTGAGTTTTGGATTAAGATATATTGGTTTTAGACCGATTAGTTTTTTTGAATTTCATTGTACATTATGAAAATGTTCTATGGGTTTTTTTTAATTGTCATTTTGGCACTATGTAATGTTTTATTCCTTTTTCCAGGTGTTTCGAAAATGTGTAGGGGTAGTTCTGGTACATTTGAGATTCGAGTTTTCGGTTTTATATGAATTTTAAATACTGTAATAACATTTGATGAAATCTTTTTACGGTTTTTGATCTCAAATGGACCAGGAGAACGAAACATATTTTCGAAACATATTAATCGACTTTTATAAAGCTTTAATTGATTTTCCCCTAATGAGTTCTGAATTAGAGTTTCAATAAAAGGAGATTAATTTTTATTTGTATAATTTTGTATATTTTCTGCGCATTTTTATTTTTCGAGATTGTTCTATTATGAATTCTCTTTTTTAATTGCATTAGATTTGATATTGTGTTAAACACCTAATACAGAGGCTGTTCGCACATTTTTTAGACGATGTATATTGTATTCACAAAACTAAATTACATAAAATATTTGCCTTTTAAATGTTCTATTTGACATCCCTTATTCCGAACTATCTTTCGACACCGCAATTTCCAGGATAATAATGCCTTTTGAAGTGTCAGAAGAAGTATTCTATCCCATTCCTCCCGAACAGCTTTCCAGAGTCCTGTTAGGGTTTTTGGACAACGTTTGGATAATGCAGTTTTTAAAAGTCCAAAAGCACAAAAATCCATAGGTGACACATCGGGAGATTTAATAGGGATATCAGTGAAGGGTATGGCCTCGATACCAGTTTTTTGTTCCATTTCTTTTAGGAAATTTACAGTGGATTTTGATGTGTGACTGCTAGTTTTGTCCTGATGGAGTCTCACAGATTAATGGCACTGTGGGTAAAGCGATGGATGGTATTTTATTCAGAAAAATTGGCGATAAAATATGTTCCTGATAGTATTTGGAGTTAATCTTGACATTGGTTTTGCACTCTCTTTATTTTTAACTTGCCATTATAAGAAAAACCAGCAACAATCATGAATCCCTTGGAAAAACTTTCTTTCGATTCTTTGAACCATGTACTTAAATTTTTTCTCCCCTTTTATGATAATAAATGGCTCATTTTTTGTTACAATCATTTAAATACACCCATGGTTCATCTATTGTGACAATTGTTTTCCATTTTTCTTTGGATAAGTGTTTCTCATATAGTATTCTGCAGCGTGTCCTGCGTCGAGCGATATGCTTCGGAAGAAGACGATGCACATTGCGTTTTTGCACATTGCTTTCTTAAGATTTAAATCAACGTTTATCATTTTGTTTATAGTGGACACTGAGCATTTTAATGATTTTGCAATTGTCCTTTGACTAGGAGGATTTTCTTTTAACATTAAACAACATACCTTTGCAATAGTCGAAGATGTCCGTTTCTTCCTTGGATACTTGCTTGGAATTTTTTCCTACTTGAGGCTCCAATTTGACGTTTTTTTCCTTTCTTACTGATGATATTACCTATCGATGCTTTAGATATCACAAAACCATGACTCTCACATCGTTTTTGGATAACGAGTATGCATATTTTCTTTCTCGGAAAGAGCGTAAATGTAGCCTTCGAACCACTGCTTTGTTAAATTCGCCATTTTTAATAAAAACAAAATTTTCAAGCCACAGACGATAATTTTGACTTTTAAAAACATAGTACAATTGCAATTACTTCTTTTGCGGCAAACGAGTTTTTATTACCGCTTACCAAAATCGTCTAAAATATGTACGAACAGCCTCTGTACACGGTTGCAATCATTATATTACAGAGGAATTGCTTTGCTTTTATTCCAATTTACTAATTGATTTAGTTGCTTTAAAACTTCTGTTTGGAGCTATAAATAAAAAAAAACATTAACTTTGGTTATCATTGTTTTTGTATTTTCAATTTTTTTACTTTTTCTGTTCCAAATGTATATTATAAAATTTGCAAATTCATAAAAATGGAAATAGGTAGAGGATCATGGTTCTTACAATCCTTAAATAATTCTCTAATATATTTCATTATCCATATATATATAAATGCAAGATATATTCGTACGTACGTATGTATAGACTTTCGAAAAATAAATCCATTTTACAATCCGTTTGGGGAAAAAAAATAGTGAAAATGGATTTGGGAATGGTTAAAATTAATATTTCTGTTGAAATACGACATCCAAAATTTTTTTGGATTTACAATACTTCCCTTACTGCGTACAAGGAAGCAAAAATTAGTCAAATAATTTTAAGCGATGCCGTTACTTTCTTAAATGACCTGAAATACGCGTTTTTAATGTCAAAAATACCTAATAAAGGATGTTTGCAAGAATGTTAGCATTCGAAACTGCATTGAAATGGCGGCAATATCACATTAACAATAAAAATTTAATTGACTTTGGAATTCTGCTTATATAGAGTCAATTAAAACGATAAAAACTACGCGGTATTGATTTCCTTTCTATTGAAACTATATTTCAGTATTTAAGCAAATACAGATTGCATATTAAGTATACTTGAAATATATATATTAATTATTCCTGTCTCTCCTGCGAACTTACAGTGCGTAAAACTGTACCCAGAAACAGGTGGGTAGAATTGTTCTCAGATTAATACTATGCAGAAAATGGTACCGAGACTTTTTCAGATACATTCTTCGATCTTTTTTTTTTAGACCAAAAGAACAATTTGACCAGAAGGGATATTAATTTCGTTTCCGCATTTTGCCTCGTCCGCTATAAAACGGCGTTTCACTTTTCAAATTGTTACCACCAAATATTAGAGACCTGCTTTATATTTAAAGACATTAAATAATGAAGAATCTGCATGAATGTGTGTATGTTTCTCTGATTGTGAGAAAACAACGGTACCTAGAGTTATCAAATTTTGAATAACGTAGTTCTCCACTTCGAATACGGTCATCTGGAAACCCAAATTTGGAATTTGTTTTATTATTTCTTTCAAATTTTGTAAAACTTTAATGAATTTTTGATTAATAAACTCAACAATTTCAAAGCGAGCAATGGCAACAATCTACGGAAAAGAAACACTTTTATCTCCAGCGCGCGAGACTGTGTATTGGAAATTCTAAAGATATGCTCTTTTTATATATTTGTGATATTGCTGTTGAATTGAAATTTATGGTTTAAGTGCGAAGAAAATGATATTTAATAAATAAAGGTAACACACAAAACGTTAAAAAAACGCCTCTTTGGGCGTAATATAAAATCTGAATGGTTTCAGATTTTCTTTTATTTTTATTAGCCCAAAGCGCGTTAGCCCAGAAGGGCTATTAATTTTGTTTTGACATTTTGCGTTGATTCACTTTTCAAACTGCTGTCACCAGATATCACAGCCCTGTATTATATTTAAAGAAATTAAATAATGAAGAATCTGCATAAGTGCACGTATGTTTCTCGCATTGTGATAAAACAACGGTACCTAAAGCCATCCAATTTTGAATAACGTAATCCTCCACTCGAATATGAGCATCTGGAAGCCCAAATTTACAATTTGTTTTATTATCTGTTTCATATTTTGTAAAACTGTAAGGTTTGTCCTTCAATCTCTTGACTCTTTTCGTGAGCATAAACTGTGAAACCTTATGTG